>JAGFMK010000069.1:0-99140 GCA_021030975.1 Lichenothelia convexa | reverse complement strand
CACCCCACCTCCTCCGCCTGCACCACCACTCCCATCATCCAACATCTTGACATCCCTCCCCGCAACGACCTGCCTCAACCTCCCATCCTCCGCGTTCCTCACCTCCACAAAATCCCCATCAAAGAGACACAAATACCTCCCCTTGACGCACGCCGCCTTCGCGCGGCCCACAAACTCCATGATCACGCTGCGGCTGATATCCCCATGCTTATTCACATACACCGCACACTCCTCATACACGAGCAAAAACTCCTGTGCGTTAAGTCTAAACATGCCGAGCGGGGACTGTGCGCTGAGCCTTTGCGCGATAGACGCCACATCCGGCGTCCTTAGATCCGGTATTGAGATGGGGACCTTCTTATCCAGCGTCAGCACCTCAAAGCCCTTCGAGCTCGATATCGCTAAACTCGACGAAAAGAGATTAATCCCGAAACACTCGGTCGGGATATAAAAACTATCATATTCGCGGAAGAACTCGGTCGTGCCCCAGCGCATGAGGCGGCTTTTCCGCTCCGTCGACTTCTGGAACACCGGTTCCAGCACTTTGAAGGTCGAGCTGAGACCTTCGCGTTTCTTGTACAGGACGAGGGTTCGGTCTTTCATGCGGCCGGTGGTGAAGAAGCCTACGTCTCGGGAGCCGGAGAGTTTCTGGGGGGCTTTGCGCGCGGAGTCGTTGGGCGCGGTGTGCGTGCCGTTGATGGGCAATACGGTGTCGAGGTGGTAGGCTACGAGGTTCTTGTCCTGGATGAGCAGCATGATGCTGAATTCTTCAAGGACGGCTATTTGTGTCACACGATTGGTTTGGATGGCCTATTGTCCGGGTCAGTGCCATTCAACACAGAAATACCAAAAGATCTGGTGGCTTACCCGATACCATCCCCTCGGGTTGTCCACTTCCGAGAGGAAGACGCCATAGTCCGTTCCCACCGCAATCATTGTCTTCCCGTACGGCTGCGTAAAAGTGGTGGCGCAGTTGACTTTGGCTCGACATACAGGCCCAGGTCTACCTTTGCTTTCGAACCTCTTCTCCACCTCGTCGATCGCGCGGTCAAGTGGCGTACCCTTGATCACTGTACTTCTCTGCCCGCTACTCAGTGAGTCATATGCGAACGCAGTATCTGCCATCACCCGCAACCGGAAAGGTTCAGCGTTCTGAGCAAATAGAGAGGCAGCATGCTTGGTCTTTGCGTAGATGATCTTCTGACACCACTCCTGCCGATTGTGCGCAGTAGGTGCGTATAACGTGTAAACTTCCTTGCCAAGGTGTTTAATCCGGAAAGGAAAGAGAATCTTATCATCCTTCGAGGATTCTGCCGGTATGTTCGTTACCGACTTGCTCAGACTGTTTACCGTCACCGACGTGACTGTGGAGGCGGTGCTGGTGTAACTGAGAGTTCCAGGTCCTGGGCTGGAACTGGATTGGGACTTTGTCATTCGATTGTCTTGAGGCGATCCAGTTACAGCACTTGGGTCCTTGACTGCGGAGAAGCCTTTGACTGTGGATTTCATGACTGGTGGGTCATTGGTACTTTCGAGGGCAAGAAGATCCATTGGGACAGGCTACAGTCCGTGTGAGCATACCTTCGGCGGATACAATGATTCCAACGCTTACCAGTTTCGACACGTCATACTTCTCATACTTCGTGCCGCCTGACGAGTCGTGATGAACAACTGTCTTCGCTAATACCAGATAATGATCAAATAGCAGAGCGGTTATCTCAAGCCAAGTGAATCGACTGGTACCAGTTCTCTGCAGGTCACCTTTGTATATGAGCTCTCGTCCGAGGTGATTCAGGTTTAACTCGACTCGGTCCATATTAGGTCTCAAAACCAGACGAGAGCTGAGGTCGGATAAATCGACCTTCTGGGTTGTTTCCGCCACACGCGAATTACACTCGTGTGTCACCGCCTTGATTTCGTCCATGGCGACTTGCAGATTGGTTTTCTCCTCCGACTCCTGGACCATGTTCTTCAAGACAGTCCCCAAAAGCAGACCATACCGCTGTAACCGCGTAATCGGTGCCTTGAGGTATGTGTCCCAGCTCAACCGCTTCGACCGTCCGTCAACCCGTGCTTTCTCCAGGAAGGTTCGAAAAAGGATGTTTCTTTCAGCCTCCTGGCGTACCAGAAAGTTAGCTTTGGGAAAAGCCGCTGCATACTCGATGTAAGCATTCTTTCCCTTGCGGATCCACTCGCGAAAGATGTTACTGAATCCTCCAATCCAAGGACCTTCATCCTGCTGACGATACTTCAGCTGGGCGAGCAAGAAGTCTTCATTGGCTCGTTTAGTGGCCTCAACTTTGCCGAAGACATCTTTCAAAAAGCTCGTTATGCGCTTCGGCGTAATGATTGGAGGGCTCGCGGAAGCAAGCGCATCCCTGTATAAAACCAACAGGATTTGAAGCTGATTAATGTAATCCTCTTCCGTTTGAACGATCTCGTGAAGGTTGTTTTGACGCTCAATCTCCTTCTTGTCGACACCCTCAAGGTCTTCTTTCTTGACTTTGTAAAACGTCGCCCAGTCTTCAATGGGTCGTATTGCTTGTGTTTGCAAATCGACCTTCTTCAAGGTTCGTTGACAATGGTGTGCGTAACATCTTCCTCGTATTTCATGGCTGTGGAGTCGTGGCGCATAACATCCCGTGCCTGTAAGCTGGTACAACACGCCTGTCATCGAGCCTTGGCCAAACTTAACCCACTCTTCAACTGGTTCCAGGACATTAGACTGCAGCATATCTTCGACTATTTGCGCACTAAGTGTTTCTAGCTCCGCTAACTGCATGGTTGGTACTTTGAACTCGAACAATGCAATGAGTGCTTCAACAATCGTATGTTGTCTTAGATCAGTTTCTCCTTCGGCAATCATCCTGAGCCAGGAGATGAGAGAGCTCAGCGCCCAAGGCTCGCTACACTTCGTGAAATCAGCGGGTCCAAGCTTAGAGGGGTTGAAGCGTTTCGAAGCAGGAATAGATGGGAGATCAAGACCCATAGTGCCAGCATGCTGCGGCGTGAGCATATCGAATAGCGCGTCTGTACTGGGAGTCGCCAGCCCAGCCGCACGATTGCGCTTCTGCCCCTCAGTAAGGGCACGGGCAGGCTGCTGAACTGGAGGTGTACTAGGATGGCTCACTAACGACGTGGCCCTTCCAAATAGGCTCGTTGAGCTTGCATTACGTGACTGATAAGCATCAGGGGCAGGGGGATATCCCCAATCAGCTGAGTATGTCCCGGTAGTTGGTATCTGTGGTTCGGCCGGCGGAGGTGGCAACGGTCGACTTGTTGACATTCCGGGATGATAGAACAGATCTGGAGGTTCACCTGGCGGCGCTTGTTCGTCCACGAAGCCGGTCTCGTCCCCTTCATCGAAACTGAGCCTTCGAGCCTGAGCGGTAGGGTCGGAGAGCCCTCCGGTACCGTATATATCGACTCTGGCATCGGGAAATGGCAGAGCTTCGTCTGTGGAGTACCTGAAGCCGCTCATAGATCTACTCATTGAGTGATTTGATCGCCGGACCGATCCGACTGCGGACGAGTCATGACTCCGATCCCCAGAACTACCAACGTTGCTGTGATGCGCGGCGAGCACGCTCGGATCACCACCATAAGAGAGACGGGCGTCATATCCACCACCATAAGACTCGACATCTACGCCGGTAACAAAGTCGCTATCATCGCCTTCGTCTACAGTGGAATGTTGCGCGGGCTGCTGTCGAGCTTCGTAGCTGTCAACGAAGGGATTGCTAGAAGCACGTCTCCGAGACTCTTCTGCTTCTTCTTGCTCCTCTGCCATTCGCATAGCTGCTAGACCGGCGTCTGCTTCCGCGTCGCTTGCATCACTATAAGCATCGTAGCTAGTGTCTTGCCCGGGAGATTGGGTATTGAACTGATTATTTACGAAGCTTCCGTTTCGTGCATCGGGAGTATGTGCTGGAGAAGGTGTGAAAGCTATTTGCGAGGGTCTTCTCTGGTAGGAACTTGAGTCAACAGCGCCTGTTGTACTGGTTCTGCGAGCATTCGCACCACTTCCCGATCGCATAAGTGCTTCTTCAACTTCATTGAACAGATCATCTTGATTGAATATGCGGCGATTTGGATCAACTTGCCCATTCGAGAGGGTGAAGTAGTCAGACGGAAGACTGGCGCCTGGGGGAGGGCCAGGGAGAGGTCGAGATTGAGGGTGACGTCCGCTAGCAGCAGCCCGCTGAGGTGAGTGTTCCGGTAGTGGAGGTGCAGGTGGAGAAGGCGGTAGTTGGTTGGTCTCAAAAGACTCTTCCGACAGAAATGTAGGGTGGACGCTTTGATAGGGGATTTCGCTGGTAGATCTGTGGCGAGAGCGGACATGCTGGAAGGAGTTCGGAGATGGTAAATCATTAGCGAAAGACCGGCTCGGGCTCGTCATATTTGTGTAGCTGTATCTGGCTTGAGCTGAAGACGGTTGCCGCCCGGGGAGGACGGCACGCCAGCTTTCCGAGGAAGAGACTCCATGTGGTGTTGACGGTAATGCTGGCGAACTTGAAGTACCATAAGCATTTCGGTCCGTGCCTCTGCTTGGCGAGCCCTGATACTCTTGTGTATGTTCCATAGCACGTTGTGGCGATGGTCGGGCTCCATATAGGGACTGTCCACGTTCAACCCCAAAATTCTGGTGCTCGCTCAAGGAAGGCAAAGGGGGAGTGTAAGTGTGGTGCGGAAGCGGCGGCAGAGGATTATTGTTGATGACAGACGTGCGTCGACTGTATTCGGCGAAGCTACTATGGCGGCTTATAGATGGATCTTGGTACGCTGCGGGATTGTAAGACTGTTGTGTCCCTGTTGTATAGGCTCTGACCAGGTAGTTCTGTGGTTGAGGATCGTGCTGATCGTTATGCTGTGCGTAATGTCGAGGATCGTAGGGCTGATGTGGAGTATTTGGAGAATACGTCGGTGATTGAAGGTGGGTCTGCTGTGCTGGCGGGCTGTTCGCAGGTTGATAGGATTGAGGTCCTCTTGTGTCCAGGAAAAGCTCATCATCCATTCCCTCGGGGTTTCTCTGGCTAGTCGTTCCTCCATAACCATATGCCCCATACGATCCATGGGCTCCCGAGGGCTGCGGCTGTCCAACAGGGCCGAAGGCTCTCTGGTCTCCATCGTCATAGCTCATGGTTCGTCGAGCGCGGTACTGGCCAGGCGGAGGCGGAGGTAGTGGTTGGTTGATGCGATGCAAGCTCGCTCCGTTCTGGGGATATGCCATGCTTGCGGTTTGTCTTCATAGAATTAAAGGATCCAATGGCACCTTCGTCTTATGTTATCGTCCCAGAGCGCTGGGAGTTTCTGCACTGCGCAAATCGGGGCCACATCGATCGCATTGATCTCGGCAGACGGAAAGACTCATGCACTTCAAAGCCAGACACTCCTGGCGCTCTTGTCCCTCAACACTTGGGGTGGGGAGTCTCAGCCTCGTGGAAGCGACGGAGCTGAAGCGCACATGCCAGTGCGGAAGTGGGAGACACGATGGAGAATTGACGATTGTTCCGGAAGGCAGTGCGGGCGCTGAGATTATGGTTGGGGTGTGTCACGGAAGTTCCTTTTAGTGTTACTCTCCAAGAAATTCGTCCATCGTATGTTTTACCCACTGTACGGCCATCCCGCACTTTGGCTGCTGGGAGGAGCTGCAACCGGGGTTAGGCTTGGTACAGTAGGAGTAGCACGTGTCAGAGATGCCAATGCGAGTCATCAGCCACGCTGCGCCGGGGCTCCCAAGGCTGAATCGGCCTAGCTCCTCAGCCTCGGGAGTGATTGTCGATTAGTTTGGAAGCTATTCTCTAGAATACATAAAGTTATGGGAATAGAACTTATTTAATTACATGATATCTATGAAGTACTTTCAAGTGTCTAGTCTTAACAACTAATCTATCACCGAATCTAATCTAAGCGTTCTATTGTATACCTCAGTATCAACACTGGCGACCGCATTCAGAGCGCAACACCGACTTCTGCATGTTTCATCCTACGAGTCTATATCCAAGAAGCAACGTTATCTCCCAATGCTCATGCTCCAAGCGAAAACATAAAATACAATGCATGCCGACATGACGAATGCAGCCAAGGTATCCAACCCAAAAAACTCCGGTACATGAAGTGCGTTTCAATGCATGCCTCACAAAATGCCGCCGTAGCCAGGAGGGGATTCCCCACGGTCATCCACTAGACGATCGATCTCGTCCCGCGCTGCTGTTATGCCTCGATCCGGAGAGGGCACCCATCCTCTCATCCATCCGCTGACTCTCCGCCACCTGGATCTTCCCCTCTTCGGCTCTCGTATTATAGTCTCCCTTTGCATTCCCTTGCCTTCACCATACACCAAGAATTGACAGAACACGGCGGCATCGAGCAGTAGCACTCCCGCGGCACCCAGGAAGAATGGTGCCGCGCGTCCCGCCCACTCTTGCCTGTTGTTTCCTGCCCCACCAACCCATCCACCCCCTCCGTGTGGTTCAGAGTCGGACCAAGCGCAGGGGTTGGTGAGTAAGGAGCTACTGTAAAACAGATTGCCAAAGAAGGCGGCGACGAAGAGCGCAGGAGATAGACCGGCCGTGCTGCGGCGCGAGTAATTCTTTAGGAGCTGAGGTAAGCGAGACAGGAGGTACAATACCGTTGAAAGCCAGGACAACACGCGCCCCGTGGCCTCAGCAGGGGAGTCCTTTGATCCATGCGGGTGATCATGCATACTGGCTGCGGTTTGGAGTGGAGATGCGCGAGCGCACACGGCGATAGAGATAGTGAGGAAGAAAACCGTCTTTGGTGACAACATCGGAGATGAAGACACCAGCCCGTGGTGCAGCGTACGGCTTGTCGGAGTACGTAGGCTATACTCTTCTTTTGGACTATTCGTTAGGTTAAAGTTTGGTGTGCGGAAGATGCTCCTTGGTGCAGTCTTTGCTGTTGGCGCACTTTCGTTGTTTTCGGATATCACGCCTGTCTTCGAAGCGCGGCCCTGGCCGTAAGCTATCCTGTTGGTCGGTGCAATATTTGCAGTAATTTCTTCCATTCCGCTGCTAAGATGCCTATCGTCTTCTTGGTTTGACACGAGTTTCTCTTGAGTACGGCGCTGGTGATAGTCATACCAAAACCACTGTATGACCAGCATAAAGTCCACAAAGCAGTAGTAGCCAGCAACAACCTTCTGCCAGGTAGCCTGCTTGGTATACACTGCCCCCAGCAGGTTGGAGAGGTCTCCTAGGCACCATTCCACCAGGAAAAAGACGCTTAGCCCGGATGTGGATTTCAGTAGGTAGTTCTTATAAATTTGAGGTAGTTGGGCGCATAACCATGAGGCTATGCTCAATGTGCCCAAAAGAGTAGAGAAGAAAGCGAGGTTCGAGGGGATGCAGGTATGGAATTTGGACGAAAGATTAAGGAGGAAGGCGTTCGACGGCGTACAGTGATCAGGTAGTGACAGGCTCAGTGTTTGAGTTGCGAGCCATGACACCATGTCGAGCCCGGAGGAATCTGCCGGGGCCTTGGCTATGCCAGCAGTCTGAGTAGGCGTTCTTCTTTCACCTCGAACGCACCAGTCACAGCGCAGAAATCCCGTCGTTGTGCCTCTGTTTTAGCAGTCGAAATATTCTAATGTTTAGGTGGTATGTATCAGACGCCGTTCCAGGGCGGGCCGCTCAACTAGGAATTGATTACTCTAGTCAGATACTCTACACAATCCGGTGTCGGCAGCGGTGATCGTAGTTCCTTTCTCGGAGAGGTAACACAAGTCGTTGCAGGGACCGGCGAGAGTACTGTGTCACGGACGAGAGTGGTCGAGCGAATGTCGTAGGAAGTTGTTGCCAGTTTCCAGACGTATTGTCGAGTGAGTGTAAAAGATCGAGAGTCCAAGGTATTAAGATTGATCGAGTCCGTGTAAGAAGTGGCTATGAATACGGCGGTCTCAGCTGAGAGAGAGGTCATCCAGGCTTCCGCATGTGATGTATATCGGACTTCCAACGTGCCCATTGTGGGCGATGGGGCGCATGGGGCCGCCCACCAGCGGTAACTGCGGAAGAAGGCATGTCCATCTTCTCCATACCTTCTTCGTAGCGTGGATGCAACGTCGATGGAGTAGGACGCTGGACTGATAACGCTTGTGTAAGAGGCCAATAAGCGGATGAAGTGTTGTGCGAGGCGGACGTGCCTGTGTTGATAAGGAGGGGTTTGATAAGGCGACCTTATCTCACCAGGCTGAGTAAGCGCGCTTGCAAGTACATCTTAGATGCTCACATCTCCACACAGTCGGATCACTTTACTTGTACGGTGAAGAAAATGTGTAGTTGATTATGACCGTAGTTGTGCTCCCGAAGCAACTTCTACATGACAGTCCCAGCTGTCGTTTGTCGAATCATGAATGTTCTAGGGCAGAGGTCATCCTGGCTGTTTTTTACTCTAGGGATAAATGCTGAGACATGGTGAATGCCAGAACCTGTGCACAACTTACAGAGGGTTGAACTCTAAGGTCAAATCAAGGAGGATCGCATTCACTTTGGATGGCTCGTGACGATACCAGGAGATCATACTTCAAGGACGAATACCCGAGGTAATTGGTTTATAAGACACTACTCTACTATAAGACATTGCTTGGTTATAAGACAAGGTTTTTATATACGATAAGGCCTTATCTGGCCTGGTCAAATACTACCAACGGTTTGTAAGACCTTGTCCTATAAACCAATTACCCCGGGTAGTCAAAGATCCGGAGGCCCGCCAGGGTAAATTGAGCAGTTTCCTTCATGATTTGCTTTCGCCAGTCAAGCCCACGTTTGACTTTGCGTCCTTTCTTTGACTTACCGAAGCGCTGGAGACCCCCCAGTTACCACAATGTCCCCAGGTGCTCATGTACTTTGATCCGCATCCGATTCTCAATACACTTTGAACCTACCAGTATTTAAGGCCACGGACGGTCCCAGCTATTCTGCAATTACGTGCGACGAAGACCGCATGTTTCCCACTGAACTCCCTAGCGGCAGTCTTCACACAAAGTGAACCGTTAACTGTACGGGCTCGAGGATTCGCTGAATCAATTTGATGACGGCGAGAAAAGATAACTGCGGGGCATCGGTTTTCTCACATATGGTCGTTGCTACCATAAAGCTATCATTACTGCATCGTTACAATTGATGCACAATTAGACAAAAACATACAGCGAACAAAACACGCTGGTCGCTGAGTACGACTCTTTGGCTTCAGGCACGGTGGGTGTGCCGGTCGTTGGCGAAGATCTTGGTCGGACGGGCGTATAAATAGTCAACATCATGCTTTGGTTTCTCGCGTTTGTATCAAAGCATGACGATAGCTACAAAGGACAACGTTGAGAGCACATGCAGCAGATATTGATGAATCTTCGGCAGATTGGGATCAGCGAGATCTGTATCAACAAGACGTGACTCTCGGTGACCTAACAGAATTTACAGCGGCGTTTACAGGTTGTGAACGGGCCGAAGTGATCGTTCGTATTGCGGCTCTTGCGACTAAAGTTAAGGTTGTTTAGCGGCCGTTTCCGCGGGGGATCGTCACTGCATCATCGAAAATCCCATTGCCGGAGAAGCCGTCAGCGGATTTGACGACGATGTAAACCTAGAATCAACCAACATGGATCTTCGAACTCCTCTCACGGCGTCCGGTCCATGGGCGCCAATCCCTCTTCACTCCTTACCTCAACTGACGTGCTGGGCAGAAATTACAACCTATCCGGACTATTTGCGTACAGCGGTGGTTCTCAGCCAATTTGAGATCGCCCAGCACTCATCTACGACGAACCTGTAAGAGATTCAATCATTTACTCCATTCAACACCGCAGCCATATGGAGGTCGAACGAGATGCTGGGTCCGATGACACGAGGTTGGCACACTACTCAAATGGCGATGCCGGAAGAGCTGGGCAAGGCAGCAGACGGGCCCTACGAGCGGATAGCGATTCTGAGACAAGTAGTAAAGACGATGCAATGGAGTTATTGCGCTTGTCAATCAAGGAGAGAATACGGCACTTTACATGGACGTGGTTCACCATGACAATGGCTACGGGAGGGATGGCCAATGTCATCGCTACAGTGCCTTTGCGGTTCCATGGCCTTTATGCAATTGGCTGCCTATTCTTCATCTTCAACCTGGTCCTGTTCTTGTTCAACGTCGTCATGATAAGCCTACGCTTCTGGCTGTATCCCAGTACCTTCACGGCATCATTCCTCCACCCCACGGAGTCATTGTTCGTCCCAGCCAGTGTGATCAGTCTGGGAACCATCCTGATAAACATTGTTCAATACGGTATAAGTCATGGGACTACAGGACACTGGCTCCTGAGCACAATGATCGTTCTCTTCTGGATATACTGCGCACTATCAGTCATATTCTCATGCGGCATCTATCTTGTGATGGTAACAACCTTCTACACACTCTTTCCCTGCTGTTAGATTATCTGGAACGTTCTAATATCTAGATTTTTAGTGGTCAACTCAGCAT
Source organism: Lichenothelia convexa (assembly GCA_021030975.1). Taxonomy (NCBI): domain Eukaryota; kingdom Fungi; phylum Ascomycota; class Dothideomycetes; order Lichenotheliales; family Lichenotheliaceae; genus Lichenothelia; species Lichenothelia convexa. Next base: position 88,661 of record JAGFMK010000069.1, on the reverse strand, counting down.
TTTACGATCTCCGAGATGACCCCGGTGTGGATTTTTCCCGCCTACCCGCTCCTAATCGTTGGCCCCTTGGCTGGCAATGTTGTTCGCAACGTCTCAGGCGACAAGGCTCTCCAAATCATCGTCGGTGGCTTTGTAATCCAAGGCATCGGCTTCATGGTCTCGCTCATGATATATGCCGCCTTCCTATACCGCCTAATGACCCAAAAGTTACCACAGGAAAGCCTAAGACCGGGCATGTTCATCAGTGTAGGACCCAGTGGCTTCACGATCAGTGGGATTATCAATATGGCTGCTCAGTTACCGCGGGTAATCCCACCTACGTTCATGGGCGGGAACGGGCAACTGGCTGGACAAGTGTCTCTTATCGTGGCGGACTGGGCTGGCTTGTGGCTCTGGGGGCAAGTACCTTACTCATTATATCAATGACTGGCTAATGTCTCAGCAGCCTCGCCTTGTGGTTCTTCTTCGTCAGTGTTGGTGCTCATTGGTCGGCCTTCTCCAAACATCGCATGCATTTTGCTATGACATGGTCTGTGAGCCCTTCAGTTGATGTCCCACGACTTTCTAACAGTCTTTACTACTACAAAACTCCTTCGGTAGCTGATCATAATGCCAGGTACTCTTTCATCTTTCCGAACACCGCTCTAATAACTGCGTAAGCCTACTTGGCCGATAAGTTCCCAATCGCATAAGTAACGATCTGATGCTCCCTACAGCACCTTCGCAGTCTCTGGTCCCTCCGCTCTCAACCACAGACCGATCCAAATCATCGGCTGCGTTCTGACCTGCATTCTTATCTTCGTCTGGTTTTTGATTTTCGGCTGTATGTGCCGTGCAGTCTGGCTAAGACACATCTTGTGGCCGCAGAAGCAGGAAGACAGGGATGAAGGAGGGTGGCCTCCTAGCGCCTATAAGAAGAGGCCGTTGCAACAACTCGACGGCAATTCATTGACAAATAATCTCCGTGACCAAACCCACAGCAGGAGAAGAAGGAAGGCTTTCAAGGACGGTAGTAATGACGGTAATGCTAATAAACACAATGGCGAGACTCTTAAGGGACGAGAAAGTTGGTCCTCAGCTTCAAAGCGACCGGCAGACGGCAACGGTGAGTGGAAACGAATCGCAAAGCGCGACCAAAAGCGCGATGCTGAGCGTCCCCTCGAGGAGGGCAGTCCGACGCAGCTCGACGGGGAACCGGAGCACGAGACCAAGGCCTGGAACTCTAGTGCTGGGACCGATTCGCCGAATCATGGCGATGACCGACCTCCAGGCTATGTGCATGGTGTTGGGGTTCATGGAGGGCAGCCTCGACGTTCGATGGCGCAGATGCCTGATGGTGTTGCGCCTGGGCCGGGTGGCTAGCCCCTGCTATTGAATTCCAAAGAAGCATAGACTGTAGAGTAAGTGTACGTACATAGACACATATCTTGGGCGTTTGAGATCTTCTCTATAGTCACGCGCGTAACACATAGAGAAAAACTCAAGGACATGTCTGCTACAACTTGAACCCCTTTGCAACAGGGAGTAATGTGTTGCCCAAATCGTTCACAATATTTCTGCGTATTAACGTGGAGAAAATAATTAAGTCTCAGGTCACGGCATGCATCCCAGCCCGTCCTAGTAGCCAACGCTTTAATTGAACTTGACAACTTAAATTGGCCCACCTCAACTAAGTCTCCGCGTTCTCCGTCGCAACTTTCCTAAGTTTCCTCCCATACATTCCCACAACCGCCTCAAAGATATCCCTCATACTGTTCAACCCGCCAGCTTCAAATATCTCGGCGAGCTGCTCTGGCCTAACAACCGGTTTATCCGTCCCATCATCTTCCAACTCCATATCCACACCACCATCATCCTGCCTTCGCTCTCCCTCTCCCTCTCGGCGCAGTGATCCCACCAATGCGGTGGCAACACCATCCACACGACCTCCATCTTCGACATCGACATCCATCTCATCGGCATGCCCGTCTTCCAGCTGCCTGACTTCCGGCTCAACAGTACTATTAAGCTCTTCCTCCTTCTCAGCGCCATCCGCAGTTGCAAGACTCGCTAACAACGGTATGCCCACCGCGCCCCTCGGGTTCAGCGTCCTGACCTCCGCTGCCTCGTCCAGAATCACATACCCCTTCGCTCCCTCGCCTCTTGCAGGTAGTAATGCTGAGACGAGATGCGGTATACGTACGACGCAAAGCGGGGTAGGGTTCGAAGGGTCCCACACGATGACTATGGATGAGGTGTACCTCGGGATATCCTCTGGCGTTCGTGAAGTGTTTTTGTTGGCTTTGCTTGAGTCTGGGGCGGGTAGGGCGACGGCGAAAGTGTTCGCTTCTTGATTTGTTGCTAGGAATGCAAGGTTTTGCAGGTATGTTGAAGGAAGGGATTGAGGTAAGCGGAGGGAGAAGCCGTAGGTCAGGGTATCTGTAACGACATCCCATACCGCGAGTGCGGACGTGGTCAAGATGACCAGATGCCGGAAGAGGAAGGCCATTGCTATGATCGGCGAGTAGGCATAGTCTGACCGTGTACGGTGTAAGACACCAGCGGCCGGCGAGATGAAATGAATGGGAGTCTGTTTGGGCTGCTTCGGGAACTCCAAGTTGGCAGCTAAGACTGACCCGTCGAGCGAGAAGGCCAGGTGACCGTTAATCGGGAAGCTTCTCGTAGAGAGATCGGGGTCCTTCGCGTTGGGAGGAGGAGCTGGCCAATCTAGCTCGATGGCATAGCGACAGCTCCAGCTTACAAGCGGTTCGCCTTTATCGTTGGTGAGAACGGTGCCGTAGCGTCTCCGTTTTCGGGGACTCCAGACCCGGACAACGCAATCTTCGCCGATGGTTGCGAAACCATTGCTACTAGGATCCGAGGCCAAGCCCAGCACGCGCCCGGAGGAGGGTCCATTGGGGAGTTGGTGAGGTGCATCAATCCGAGTCTCCAATGTCCACTCGTTATTTTCAGCATCCCATGACCAGAACCTCAGGTATACCTCTACCCTTGTCTCCATTCCGGAATCGGCTGTACCAGTCGAAGAGTCGACTTCGTTGCTCGCTGGTGCCCACTCATCCACTGTTGTAAGCCATCGGCGATCTTGACTGGTTTGTAGGAACTTGATGCTCGGCTCGTGCAGTTTCGAGCCATCGCCACCAATGTTGGGAAGTGTTACATTAGTTCGAGCTAGGGCTTGGCGAGATACGTGGGACGCAGAAGAGATGTCGAAGGTTTGCAAAAAAGGAAACGAGACTTGCTCCATTGATGTTTTGGTAGATCGCTGCGACGCTGGAACAGCCAGGAGTAGCTGGGTTGGATTTGAAGGGCTAATTATGGCTGGTGTCCGGACAACTGGCATACTCCCTAAGGATGGCTTCTGTGGCTTCTCAGAGCCTGCAGTTCTGAGGGGCGTCTGCTGACTAGTCCCGCTTGCGCTACTTATGCTTTGAATTCCGGCAATATTAGCTGTTGGTTTTAGTTCCGTAGTTGAGAGCACCATCAACGAGTTGTCAGCCAGTTGGATAGCATAGGACGAGCCCGTAGGAGATACAATGAGCGACTCAATGACAGAAGCAAGATACGGGAGGAACTGCTTCTTTCCAGTGTCAAGCTGCCATAGAACGAGAACGGCTTCCTTGCCGCCAGAGATGATATAATTCCCTGCCACTTGTTAACGCTGACCGACTACAGGGGATAAGACTCATTACCATCAAGTGACCACTTCGCAGTGCTGACTGCTTCCCGGTGCCAGTGGAGCTTCCGTGGAATGAGGCTGCTAGGAGCATTTTTGGCATTTTGCGGATTTTCCGTGGAGGTTAGTTCGCTAAGAAAATCTTCGTAGACATAAATTTCGCCACCCGCGCAACCCAGAATGACATTGACGATTGGGTGCAGTGTATGCCCTTTGGGCTTTGCTTTCTTCGATGGTGCAGCAGCATCTTGGGAGCTGAGTCGAGCATCGAAACAGGTGATGCGGTCAATACACTTTACTTCTCTCCAGATGTACTCCAGATCCTTTAGAGACTCCTTCGCCGGTTTTGACATGCTTCCAATGATGAGTTTCTCATTCGATACAGCCACTATGATCTCGCCCCGCGATAAGACCTTAACGCACCATACCGGGTCGGCTGACTTATACAGGGTTTGCACTTCGGTGCTTGATGCTTCTGATCCGGTTCTCAGTTTGTGAGCGGTTATGGCCCAGCGCTTGCCCTTATCAACGGTGTAAACCGTGTCCTCCGATTCGTCCTCGAGAACTGATGTGACTAGAGCATGGATCGACGAGCTAATGTTCCAGCGCCCAGCTTTTTCTCCGTCTACCCAGTTCCAGCGCATAATCTGAGCGGCTAATGTAGTGACATACACAAAATGCGGGTCCACGGTTGACAATGCGAAAGCAGTGATGTGACTTGATTCCGTCACTGGCAGAGAGCTGACGAGTAAGGATGTTTTGGTAGAGAACACTTGGAGGGCTCTCGCTTTCGCGATGAATATATATCTGAAGCTGTCAGCTCGGGGACTTGGAAGTCGTGGAGTATACAATACCTCTCATCCACAGAGAAAAGAGGCTCCACGTCAACAAAACGGCCACCGACAGGATCGGACAGCTTCCAGGCCAAAGATTTCGTCTCTTGGTGGGAGCGGTCTTGCCTTTTTCGCATTGTACGCTCCTTTCTGCTTACTTTTGTCTCGCCGTCGGCAGAGAAGGCTTTTGCCTCTCCATTGATTTGTTTGTTAGATATAGCTGTAAGCTGTCCTTGCGGTTCACGTCGCTGTTCTGGCCGTTTCGCTTCCCTTCGCTCTTTTCGCGTTTGACCGCCGAGCGGGCGTGATGGGGCCTCCTTAGCCGTGTTAAGCGTCTGATCTCCCACTTGATCTGTCACGTTTGTATCAAGTTCCTTAGAAGTGTTCTGTTGCGGTCCAAGTTGACCAGCGTCGTCGCCAGGCTCCCTTGAAGATCCTTTTGTATCGCCCTGTGTTCCCTCAGGATTCACATGCTTGGTTCCATTGACAGTGCGCTCGACTGGCTTCTCTGCAGGACGCGAGTCACTTGTTGCATCTCCCGACGGGTGCGTCTGACTTTGCTTTTCTGATGCTTCTGGCTGTTTATCTTTCCTTCTCCTGGGCACTCTTTTTCGCCTGCCACTCTGTTCATGTGAGGCTGAACCCGGTTCCATCACCGCGGAGCTTGGCCCCTCCTGCTGTGGCTTTGGCATTTTGTTGTCATCGTGTCCAATTTCTTGGTGTTGACCTTGCTCCTGTTCCTTTGCCTTCCGGTTCTCTTCCCGCCTTTCATTGCGCGGTTTGCGGGTTGCTTGGCCTTCGAAAACCTTCTCCTGATTATTCTGAGCTGGTTGTACATCCAGTACCTTTTCATCTAATTCTTCAATATCCTGATTGCCTTCTGGTTGCGATATGTTCCGATCACCCTCCACACCTTCTCTTCGTTTCAATTTTCTGTCCTTGCGCGTCTGCCCAGTGGTCTCTGTTGCAGTTGCTTCCTGTCCAGTATGTCTCTGTTCATCTACTCCAACCGGCACATCTGCTTTATCGCCTCGATTCTCGTCCTCATTTTCATTTTGGCCCTCGTGCCCAAGTTTTCTCCTCTTTGCCTTGGCTTCGCGCTCCTGTTTCCGAGAACCCGCTCTATCTTCCCTCTTCCTTTTCTGTGTTACTGCGGGCTGACTGGAAGACATATTCTTCTCATCTCTCTTCTTCCAGCAACTTCCCAGGACGCGCGCTTGCGAACGGGTGACCTTGGTACCTTACCTCCACACGCATGTCGAAGCTAGAATTTTGGCCGCTCCGGCGCTAACCGGCGTTAACAGCTTACGGACCCTCACGGCGGCCGATCCCGCCGCGTGCTTTCAAAGGCCGCTGCAACAAAGATTCAGGTCATCTCGAACAAGAATATCTAGACGTCGTCCAACTGTCCACCAGTCTCGTATCACCGCATCTTCTACTGCAAAGATTCGCTGCTCTCTTCCCTGAAGCCGTCACATTACTCTTACCTCCATAGCCCCTTCCAGCAACAGGAAATGATCATCCCAATCCGCTGCTTCTCCTGCGGCAAGGTATTTCCCCCTTCTCCAACATCCTGTCCCTTCCACTCGCTCGCTTTCAGAACTAACGCTCTTTCGCTCCACACAGGTCGTCGGTGACCTCTGGGAGCGGTACCTCCAGCTCCTCGGCGACGGTCTCGAAGAAGGCGACGCCATGGATCAACTCGGGCTGAAGCGTTACTGCTGCCGGCGCATGCTGATGACGCACGTCGACTTGATCGAGAAACTATTACGGTAGACACTCTCCCGCCTCCATCACAACAATATGTTTTGAAGGATGGAGTCGAACAAGTTGGGGATTGTGAAGATGAAACGACGAGGTCCGCTGATCTGTGATATGAATTTCTAGGTACAACCCTGAAGAGCGCGTACGGATGCGGCTGGCTATGGGGAGCGAACAGCCATAAATAAGATCTCTGGAATCCTACCTACTGATATCTATTGGGAGGGAGGTTTAAGCGTGGCGTGCAGGATTCGTCCATAAACAAAGGGATCTGGGTTGGTGTAAATGGAGTTGGCTTGTGATAAGGCGTATTGAGCCTGTGCACACAGTGCCTATCATGAAATAGGGAAGGGAAGAAAGGCTATATGAAGGCGTGACTCATGCATCCCGCTTGCTCAGGCTTCGTTGTTGAGGTGTTCATGGCATGGCGTGGAAGCCATCCCAACGTAGAGCAATCAGTTCAGAATCGGAAGACTTGCACGCTGGCGAAATCATGACCACATGCGATGGAACATGGAACAGAATAGGTGTGCTAAGGCTTGTTCCTTAACGGGAGTCGATACAAGCCCGTAGAAACCTATCTACTGACAAGCCCACAAACTACTTCCGTAAGCTATGGGAAGCAAACCCCAGATCCATGCCACAATCATACTTCTCAAGCAAACCGGGACCAGACTCCAGGTAACAGTGCTTCAGGAGCCGCCACCAGTTGCCCCACCAAGCACACTCTGTGCTGCCTCGCTGGGATAGAAGAATGCCGCGACACTATAATGCAAGACTTAGTACACACGTAAGAAGCATGTAGGTGAGAGATGACTTACGCTATAATCACGTACGCAGCAATAAGTAACGCACCCTCCAAGTAGTTGCTTCTGCCATCGAGGACAAGAAAGTTGACAACAAAGGCCGTGACGAAGAGAGACACCGTTTCGAAAAGGTTGAAGTAGAGTGACATTGGCTTGTCCATAATCCAGCCGAGGATGACAACAAAGGGAGTGACGAAAAGTGCTAGAAGTCTAGTCAGTGCTGTGCCAGGATCGCCAAGCCGAAAGATCACTCACCAATTTGGATACTACTACCGACAGCCACGCCTATAGCAAGATCCATTTTATTCTTGGCGGCAACCGTCACAGCCGTAACATGCTCAGCAGCGTTGCCGACGATAGGAAGGATGATCAACCCGATGAATGCTTGGCTCACAGAGCTATCCGCAATCATATCGGGAATGGCATCGACGAGGAATTCGGCACAAAGTGCAACCAAACCTGTGGAGACAAGTAGGAGAACCACAGCCGATGTCCGTGACATCGGAGGCTTCTGTTCGTCCTTCGAGTCCGTCTTCTTAACAACCCGCACTTGTGTAGGATAAGGTGGCATGGGACCTGACGGAGCGCTGGCAACGGTAACTGTACGATTCAAGCGGTCGGGTAACGAAGCGGTCCGACGCACTCCAGGCGTTGTGGTTTGACCTGCTCCTGTCGCAGTGGAACCACTTGACTGAATGGGCAAAGGTGGAGGGGTGGCAAAGACGCTATTCGATAGCATTTTCGGTAGCCCTGGGCGGAAAGCAGGTCGACTAGACAGACGCTGGAAGTTGAAGGGACGTCTAGGGGTTGTAGCCGCATTGATTTCAGTCGAAAAACCAACTCGGCGCTCCATAGTGCTGGTTGCATCCCCCATTGTGCCATTGGCGTCTTGGACGTTTTCGTTTTTCTCGTTTTGGTACGCCTCCAACTTCGGCTCTTCTTTTCCCGGCGATTTGCGGTGCCCGCGTCTGCTTTTCTTCTTCCGCTTGCGCTCCGGCGGCTTCGAAGAGTCGCGCTTCTCAGTTTCAAAGTCTCTGACGCGAGGCTTGTTGCTAGCTCTACCCCTTAGGGCCTCTGTGTCCGCTTCATCACCACTCACAATGGCATGGAGTGCAGAGGCTTGACGCTGTCGGCTTTCATCGAGACCATCTCCGTGTGCATGGGTTTCTTGGTCGAAAAAACTCCGATTGGTTTCGGTACCCGGAGAACTTATAACCGAAGGAATCGAAGGAGTTTGGGCAGTACTGCTGACGCTCGACTTGCGGCGCCGTCTGTTCCTCAAAGCTCTCCTGATGCGCTTCGCTGTCGTATGCGAACCAGAAGACTCATCTGAGTCAGTGCTGCTTGAGTCCTCCGAAGAATCGGACGTGCTGGAGTGCGCCAGCATTGCCAATACGCCGGGATGAGATTCCTCGTCGATTATCTCTTGGGGTGTACTTTCGTACATGTACGCATGTGTTTTCAGCTGAAACAGTAAATATAGGATGTACACGATCAAGAGCACCTATTAGACTATCAGAAGCATGCTTGTGTGCAAGGGAGCGTGCGGACGTACGATGCTAGTACCGCGGCTTATCTTATTAACTTTGTTGTCGGCATCGTTCAGATCGGCAAAGGAAGCGTGAAAGGCCGTCTATGTCGATAGCGTTAGTGGTAATTCTCTTCAGATCGAGTATTATGCCTGTGCAGATCAACATCCACCCCGAGACTAACCGGTAGCAGAAGGCTGGTCACACTCAAGCTTAAGAGACACGCGCTCATTTGTGTGATCGTGTTGTTGTAGATCTGTGAAAGGCATCAGCACGTGATCCTTTTTTGCAAGCATTATGTTCTCGTCGCCACACTTACCTGTTCTCGGAATCGGAGTCCACCGAGCAAAAATGCCATACCCAGGATGAGCAGAAGGTTGGACAGGATTGAACCTATAATAGATGCTTGGACAATGCGAATCTCGTTCTACATTCATTGTAAGCTTCGATCAACGTCTCCACATGAAGCGCAAGACAAACCTTTGCGAGGGCAATGCTGTAAAGTGTAAGCAACGAAAGATATAAGCACACGTTATTAAATCAAGGGTACTTTGCCGTTCGGCAAAAGGGGCAGGGTAGCATGTCTTCCGGACTGGAGGTCCGTTGGGTGTGACATGGCAAACATACATGCTATTAAACGGTCAGCTTCAGCTCCGTGGGGAGCGTGATTGCATGAACCCACAATACTATCAATTCCACGGCATTGCCGAAGGTTACGTTCATCAGAGCGCCAACCGTATCACCTAGCCTGCAGGCTACACTCTCTGTAGCGTATGCCAGCAGACCTGCTAACGGGATAATAGCTACGGCATTTACGGAGAATACCACGGTTGCCTTGATGTTGGCCGGCAGAGGAGCAAATTCCAGAGCAATGCCGAGCGGGACAAACACAAGCAGCACGTTGATCCAACTGTGAGTTAAAGCATCTTTTGTGTGTTGTATGAAGCGAAAGAAGCCATTTCGCATGCGAGTGGATATATTTGGTTTCTCCTTTGGCGTCACGGTGGTAGGTTTCTCTCCATCTTCTTCGGTATTCTGCGGACGTGGCGTAGAGGAAGATATGGATGCCGGCGTTGCATCGCTGACATCTTCACCGGTATTGTTCGTGCTAACACGGCGGTCGTAGGAATTATTCCCATTACTGTTTGCGGATCTAGATGGTGGGTCTGTGACATTACGCGTATCGGTGGGTGCGTTCGTCGATGGAAGGACTGCCTCTTCGGAGACGTCTGTAGGTGAGTTTGGGTCTAAGGCATGCGGTCTTGCCCAAGCATGAATGCGGTTGAACAGGTTTGAGGATTTAGAGGTCTCTCCCATCGATAGCAAAAAGCGGTCCTTGAAGAGTAGGTTGAGAGAGTGAGAGTAAGGTAGAAGTAGATACGTTCCTCAGCACGAGCAGGGGAGAGGCGATGATTAATAGCACAAGCAACTTCCCGAAACTGACTAGCGCGCCAAGCCACACTCAGCCACCCTTGCCGTTGCGGAAAGCCGAGAAACGGATACATATCAGTCGCGGCAGCTCACCTAGGTACACACTTCCAGTGTATGCTTCAGGTAATTATTAAGGTAACGGTGTCAAGAATCTGCTCTGTTTCGCAACCCAGTTTTAATTTGATCAAAGGCCGGCCAAAACATGGGGGGCGTGTGCACCCGCCTCAACAGTTAAACCTCCCGATCCGAAGTAGGAGTATTCCTCGATACTTAGGTTTTTATACCAAGATTTCTGGTTGAACCCAGCACTGAATTGGCCACCCCCGGCCTTGATCTGGAACCCTCCAAACATGGAACATCTGCGTGGTGACGATCCCCTTCTGCGGGGAAGGCTCTGCCAAGTCGTGAAACTCGTCATCGATCCTTACGGCGGAGGTGGTGTGCCTTGATCATCATGGGTTTCAGTAAAACATTCGTAAGTTCTAAGCACTTATAAATGCGGCGGAAGAGCTAGGGACTGTCTCGTCGCATTTTGGAGAATACCATAAGGCCAGGTCAGATCACAACAGACGTTATGCAAAGTATCATGTTTCCGAAGTATAACAGTACGGCGGACAGGCGCGTGAGACTGAGCATTTAATGGACGGACCCATGCCCCAGGACTGGCCGTGTGCCGAGTGTTAATGAGGCCATGCTCGGCTCTATCCCGGTCCCTTCAGTGCACTTTCGCATCTTACTGAGAGATGAGCTCTTAGTACAATCCCTCGTTATACCGCTTTCATCTACCTCGGCTTGTGCGGTGAGCATGTACTTTGGTTTATGTCTATCATATGGAGGCCTGCGGAGCATTAGCATTCGTGCGAAGGAACTCTTCAGAACAGCATCTGGTTGCAAAATCTCTTACCTACTTCGCATAATTTTTGACCCCCACAATGGCAGCTGTTGCTACGGCGAAACCACCTAACCACATGCTCCAATCACTGCCGCTGGACTCAATTGTCCCGCGCCCTACAGCAAGCGCAACTAAGTCATAAACCAAGCATCCTCCGAGTAACCAGTCACTTTCCATGGCGCGAGGCCAACTACAGCGCCTGTTATGGCTCCGATGGCCGCGGTGGCTGGCTGATTGGTCTTTGAAGTAAGCAAGAGGTACTGTGGAAGATGTCTAGAACGCCGATACCTGCAAAGGTCTTCGAGACGATAGGACGTCGAATTTCTGTTCAACCGAGGAAGTTTTGCAAAGACATAGTACAGCTGGCTGAGGGTGTTTATGATCACGAAGACATTCGAAATCTTCAGCTGTTCAGAATTCCAGAAGAACACCCAAGCTGGTAGACGAGGTAAGAACTTAACCAATGTTCAACACAAAGTGCTTACCCGCTCCCTATGCGGGCGTTAACTAATGCATAAACGGCACGAAGTTGACAATTTGATCGAGCTCTTTTTTTCGGCTTCGCTCTTTCTTGGATTAAGTTTCCAGAGCCGGTACAGCCAAGCCAGTTCAAAGAGCTGTTGAGGAAAGAAAAACGCTGCAATGAAGAATGGCTGCGGACTCCTGAAAGACAAGTTCTGATCCTGGATCTGCTTCATGTTCGGTGAGGATAGCATGCCATACTGATGCGCGGCGAAGTCGTAAAGAGATGAAGCTGGCGCCAGCCATCTCGCGGTAGAGTATGAGACACCCATGGTTGCAAATACTCGGTGAGATGTAGTTTAGTGGTCACCTACACGGTCGGGAGTGCATTTTGTAAGCATTGGGCTTCATGGATAGGGGTGTGAAGCCATGTGCGTCATCGATAAATACTGGCGATCCTCTGCATTTAGCTAGCCATGGTAAAGTATTGAGGTTGACTTAAAGTAACCGATACACAATCTAGAAGTCTAAATGTAGAGGCTCCCTAAGTACGATACTGTTATCGCATGCAGCGTTTCTTGGATTATCTAAATCTCGTGGGAGTAGCCGGCACGGGCCTTGGATATGGATGCTCTCAGCTCTGCAATAATATCGCCCTGGGGTCTGAGGGGTCTTTTCATTTGAGGGTCCGGGCCAGGGGTGGAACAACCTCCGCAGGCTCCTCGACTCTTCAAACTCTCACCTCGCCCGGACGCGGAGGCTTGAATCTCAGTCGAAGCCTCTCGGCCGACAAGTAGGAGCTACTAATCATAACTCTCTACGCAGCAGTCTATCTCCGCTTACGTCCGTACCTCGTGTTAATCGTCGGTTCGAGCCCCACATGTCAACGGCTAACGTCATAACTAAAACAGCTAGAGAAGGTCAAAGAGTGCTTATAAATACAGCGTGTCCTCCCTTACAACACAGCGAAGGACCTCTGAGCTGGATACCCACCGAAAACTCTAAATTCCCTTGGTGCCAGAATTTCTTTGTGCAAGATGGGTTCCGATCTTCCCAAAAGCTACAAGGCTGCAGTCTTCGAGTCGGCGGGCTCGAAATTGACTATAAAAGACGTCCCGTTAGAGCCTCCTAAGCAAGGCGAGGTTCTCATCAAAGTGCTTGCATGCGGGGTTTGCCATTCCGATGCTCTGGTACAGGATGGCTCGTTTGGTAGTCCGTAGTGAGTTACCATGAAACAACACAAGACTGGCTACTGCTATACCACGAACCTTCGCATCAGTGGAATGTGTTTGCACACCGTTTCTCGGATGCGTTCTGACTGGTCGATAGCCCCATTATCCCGGGACATGAGATGATTGGAACAGTCGTTGCGGTTGGTCCGCAGGAAAAGGTTTGGAAGGTCGGTGATCGAGTTGGCGGGCCTTGGCATGGTGGACATGATGGTGGGTCAAAAAAAATATTCTATCGCTACCACCAGGCTGACTTCAAGCCAAGGGACATGTAAACAATGTCAAAAGGGACTCTTCCAGATGTGTGAGAATGAGACGGTCAACGGCGTGTTCCGTAATGGAGGGTGTAAGTGTGCCTGGGCTTCCAATTTCCCTTATCAACATGACAAGCGCTAATCTTATGCTTCAGACGCCGAGTACTGCATCCTTCGGACTGAAGCAGTCGTTCGTGTCCCCTCGGATGTGGATCCCGCAAACTACGCTCCTCTTCTGTGTGCCGGTGTTACAGTATTTAATGGCATGCGCCAAATGAACGTAACCGCCGGCGAGACTGTGGCCATCCAAGGGCTTGGTGGCCTAGGCCATTTGGCTATCCAGTACGCGCGAAAAATGGGCTACCGAACAGTAGCGCTCTCACGAGATGCCAGCAAAAAGGACTTCGCAATGAAGCTAGGTGCGACTGACTACGTGGACGGAAGCAAAGAGGATACCGGGGAAGCCTTGCAAAAAATCGGTGGTGCAGCACTCATCGTAGTTACGGCACCCAACCCTGAGGTTGTTACACCGCTGCTCAAGGGCCTCGGTGCATTGGGGAAGCTGCTCATTCTGGCGCCAGTTGGTGATGTACCTGTCGACACCGGATCCATGATTCTGAAGGGCCTTTCTGTCCATGGCTGGCCCTCTGGTCACGCAGAAGACTGTAAGGAGGCGATTGCGTTTGCACAACATCAAGACGTCAAATGTATGGTGGAAAAGTTCCCGCTCCAGGATGCACAGAAAGCTTTCGACCACATGTTGAGCGGCAAGGCTCGCTTCAGGGCCGTGGTCACCATGGAAGACTGAATTTAACCGTGCTCTGTGCCGTTTGGAACTCCCTGATGTTGTCGAGGTATTCAGGGAGTATCTCGAGGAGTGCTATCCATATATGTAGAAAAGCCACCCGGCGGCGATCGCCCGTATATCATTGACGAGTCCGGTACTGAAGGCCCGATTCCGCAAAAATACTACGATTATGATGCTCTGCTCGAGTAATTTGTAGAGCTGGTGGCGCTCCAGGCCTACAGCGGTCGTGTTGTTGGGAAATACCTTTTGTCAACTTAAGTCGACAGTACTGTAGAAGGACAAGTTAGTATAGCGCGTACGGGTGGATACCTATTTAGGTAGGTAATTAAGATACTATAAGGCTGACCATTTGTGGCTTGATAATCGGGATATACTCAACACTGATTGGATGACTGAGCTGAACGCTTAAAGCGATGGCACCTTATCTTAGCTTCCCGTTGAATAAGTTATGTTTCGGCCTCTGTCAACCTTGGAAGTTTCTTTGCCAGTAACCTACATCTCTCTTCTCCTCCCTCTTCGCTCTGTTTAAGTGCCAGATCTATGGCTACAGCGCCAGTGCTCAGACCATTGGCAGCTGTAAGCTCTTTAGGTCTGAGGCACGCCGGTCACCGCACGATAACAACTTACCAACGATCACTACCTTCCAAACTTCCGTCGACTTCGAGGTCAACCAGGCTTAACAGAGCGGGTCTTCGCCAGAGTTTCCGTCGTTACTATGCCGACGATGTCATCAACCCGGCGGTGAAGGCAAAGGCCAAGAGAGGCGGCTTCAGGATATTGAGATGGACGTGGCGGGTGACTTATCTCTCAGCAATTGGAGGATTCATATGGCTGGGTTATAATATATACACGTCGCGACTGCCTGGAGACCAAATAGACCCGGATCCAAACAAGAAGACCCTCGTAGTCCTAGGTATGCCTCTGGAATTACAGCTGAAGTACTGGTGATCGGCGCTCACAGGTTGCAGGTACTGGATGGGGTTCTGTGGCGCTTTTGAAGAAGCTTGATACCGAAAATTACAATGTTATCGTTATTTCGCCGCGAAATTACTTCCTCTTCACGCCCCTTCTACCATCATGTACAACGGGCACCATCGAGCATCGCTCCATTATGGAACCCGTCCGCAATTTCCTGCGCCACAAGAAAACCGCGGTCAAATACTACGAAGCGGATGCTACTAAGATCGATGTGGAAAAGAGAGTAGTGTATATCAATGACGAGTCTGAAATCAAGGGCGACGTAACATCCACGGAGGTACCATTCGATATGCTTGTTGTCGGTGTGGGAGCGGAGAATGCTACCTTTGGCATACCTGGCGTTAGGGAACATGGATGCTTCTTGAAGGAAGTTGTTGACGCCCAGAAAATCCGCAAGCGAATCATGGACTGCGTCGAAACAGCCACATTCAAGGACCAGTCTCCAGAAGAAGTTAAGCGGTTACTCCATATGGTGGTTGTAGGCGGTGGTCCTACGGGGGTTGAGTTCGCTGGGGAGCTGCAGGACTTTTTCGAGAACGACTTGAAGAAATGGATTCCTGAGATTGCCGACAACTTTCATGTTACTCTAATCGAAGCGCTGCCAAACCTACTTCCTTCGTTCTCGAAGCAGCTCATCGACTATACAGAGAAGACCTTTAACGAGGAGACTATCGAGATTCGCACCAAGACCATGGTCAAGAATGTAACAGACAAGTACATAGAAGCGGAATATGTTGACCCCTCGGGTAAAAAGGTAACGGAAAAGATTCCTTTCGGCCTGCTTGTATGGGCCACTGGCAATGCTGTCCGGCCATTAGTCAAAGATTTGATGTCACAGATACCGGCCCAGAAAGACGCCCGCCGTGGTTTAAACGTGAACGAGTACCTTGTGGTCAAAGGCACGGAGAACATCTGGGCCGTAGGTGACTGCGCCGTCGCAAACTATGCGCCCACCGCACAAGTAGCCTCGCAGGAGGGCGCCTTCCTTGCCCGGCTCTTCAATTCTATGGGCAAGACGGAAACGATTGAGAAAAGACTGCGGGAGCTGTCTGAAGCACAAGCAGTGGCCCCGAACGAAGAGGCGCGGAACAAGATTTTCGATGAAATCAAACATTTACAGAGGAGCTTGAGGAGGGTGAAGCAGATGGCTCCGTTCCAATACAGTCATCAGGGCAGTCTCGCGTATATCGGCTCCGAGAAGGCGGTTGCGGACGTTAGTTGGTTGAGTGGCAACTTCGCCTCTGGAGGCAAGTTGACGTATTTGTTCTGGAGAAGCGCATATTTGAGCATGTGCTTTAGCAGTAAGTCTTCCTGATGGGGATATGCGACTTGCAGCGAGAAGTTTTATTAACGAATCACTAGCACGCAATCGAATCCTTGTTATCATGGATTGGGCCAAGACGAGAATGTTCGGGAGAGACGTGTCACGAGAATAAGCGTGTCTTTACTACTTCTGTTTTCCGACTTCCTATTGCTCTGAGCGTTACGTCTGTCTCGTGCGCTACGAGTTTACCTATACTTAGCCCGCTTCGTCCATGTCTGTCGATGACCTCGACAGGTCGAAATCCACTAAAGCTATGAGGACCTCGCACCGGGTCATTCCCTATTTACTGGCCTGCCAGGACATACCGCGCTGTGTAATACTACCTCAGCATGGCGAGCAAGATTATTTTCTGATGGTTGCCTTCGCGCTCTGTGTAGAGTATATTCAATCGTTCGAACTACTTCCCGAAACATTATAGACGAATTTGCAAGACGAATTTGCAAGCTTTGAAGACGTTGCAGAGTGCTAAATTCTTACAGTACCCGCAATATACCGTATATTAGAGAGAAGGCTCTTAGCCGCTACTCAGATCCTTCGTTTGACTATGCCTGTAGTTGAACTTGAGGAGGAGGTCTCGTGCTCTCATAGCCTGTGTAGCATCCTCTCAAAGCAACAGCTGCACCACTGTGACGCAAACAATGGCACAAGCGTAAAATCGCACGCTTGCACGCCCTCTAGCATGGGGCCTGCTGAACTCGCGGTAGGAGACGACATGATCTCAGGCAAATCACTTCAGTGGGAAGGGCGCCGGGGGCCAGCTCATTAATATTGGGAGTGGAAGCGAGCGATTTCCTCCTTTCTAGTATTGGCCCCAAAGCAGACAAGAATGGGTACTTGAATTCCAATTCATGGTTTGTGTAATACGTTTTCGTTCCAGCGGGCTGCGAGATTCTCCTGGGTTTCACGTAGTATCATGAGGATTATGCTAATTTTCGTTATAGAGGCTATGGAGTAGTCACAGGAACCGGGCGGTATCTTAATGATTTGTGACCCAGAGTAAAACTTAGTACCAGACTTTATGCTGAACTGGTTATACCAATCAAAGAAGGGAGTGTCGGAGCGACAGCAACGGATAAAGGGTTGTCTCCTCGAATGTTAACGCATGTGAGGGTTCTTACGGCTTGGCTGCTAGGCAAAACATAGTCTATCTGCACGTGATTTTCCTTCGCTCAGTGCCACACATGAAAAACCATAACGTGCTTGCTATAGCATCAAGAAATATGTCTACGTGATCGGTTCGGTCCATAGTCATCTGGCTCTTGGCGTCAGGCTTAGTTTCTTGATGTCTCTTACGTGCGTAAAAGATGGGGTAACTAGGGAGTACACAGTCATCAAATTCCTAAGCAGGCTCATCCGAATTACGAACCCCAGCTACAATGTGGGGACAAACAGTCGGCGTGTCATCACCAATGACTGCCTTTTATCTAAGCAGAGCGTCGACGTTGTCAAGCGTGCTTGAGCTCCCTAGCTTATAATCCGTCTGGCCCCGTTTCTGGGGTAGTAGGGACAAGAAGAACCCTGAGCTTGGTTATCGATCATTGCCCTCGACGAACCAGCGGCGAAGGACAATGACGGCCATAGAAAACTGTCGTGGTGTTCGGCGCCACGGGTGTCCAAGGAGGCTCCGTCATCAGATCAATTCTCCAGGATGCCCCATGCGTCTCAGATGTTTGCCATCCGCGCCGTCACCAGGGATCCAATTTCGGCAACTGCAAAAGAACTAGCAGCCAAAGGCGTAGAATGTGTCAAGGTCTGTGAGCATGGGATCCCGCTCGATGTGTGCTCCGGGACGCTTGACTGAGCTGCTAGCCCAGGCGACCTCGATTCCAATGAGGATCTTCGACACGTCTTCGATCGTGCCTATGCAGTGTTTGCCAACAGCACTTGTTGGACGTCAATGAGTTTGGAGGTCGAAGTGCAGCAGGGCAAGAACATTGCTGACGCGGCGAAGGTACGCAGGGCGGCGGTCGCCTATTACTCTAGTATATCTGGTGAGCAGGTCAACTGAGGTAAAGGCTAGGAAGCGGGCGTCCAGCACCTTGTTGGAGTAGCCTCATACACGTCACCGAAACTAACAAAAGCCTTTTCGTCAAGCTGGTGCCCTGCTATTATGTGAACCTCCTGGACAACACCATCATCCGCAGTGACAAACGGGAAATATCCCCACGTCTACCACTTCGGTTTCAAGGCCGAAGTCTAAAGGTACATCCGCTCCTTGGGAATCCCGGCTACCTATTTCCTAGACGGATGGTACATGGAGAACCTGACCAGGGGCTTTCTCCATCCAAACCCAGACTCGGAGGCCCACGAGTGGGTCTTCGCGATGCCCTGCCCCGCTTCAACCCCTATTCCCCTCGTCGACGCCACAGAAGACACGGGCAAGCTCGTCAAGGCCATCCTCCTACATCGGGATGAAACGCTGCGTAAGCGCGTCCTCGGCGCGGTGATTACTACACCTGCGCGCAGATTGCTGAGGAATTTGCTGAGGTGAAGCCTGAAGCTGGACGTAACGTGCTGTTCGTGGAGGTATCCCCTGAGGAGTTTAAGGAGTTCATTGGCAAACTTATGGGTGCCGATGAGCGTGTCCAGCAGGAGGTGCCTGAGGACCAGCAGATGCTTACGGATTTTGGTTATTATGGAGGGGCTAGCCTTGAGGAAAGCCATAGCGTGAGTGATTTCCCTATGCATGCTTTTCTGTTTCGTCAAGTGCGCTGCGGTAATCTCATCGAAACCTTGAATGGCGTACTTCCTAGGCGGTCGTGTTTGCTGACGGGATAACCCTCTAGATCCTCGATGAGAAAATTGGTGACATGGGAAGAATTCGTCGTGAAAGCTCCGGACTGGAAGGACGTGAAATAGGCAAGCTTTCCAGAATATCTGTCAATCCTCAAAATGTAATTTTGCAGTGGACGTTTGACAAGGCCAATAGTAGTAACTCTCTCGGCCGAAGCAACAGAAAGCTGTACATTGCGTTCTTCAAATCTTTCCAATAGTGCAACGTGTAGCTACATGGAAAGGGAAAACCCTGACTTCGAAGGCACGAACCAGTCGCTGTGTAGGTGACTAGAACTCCGAGAATGAAAGTCTCTGGAGAGTCCAAACCGAACCCAACCACATATCCAGGAGTTAGATACGGCATCGTTCACCTCCCCTGAAGTTATCACCGCGTCACCTGTTATCCCTTAGCCACTGGATTTAACAGCTACAGATTTCTGATGGCACATAGGAACTCTCCCACCGCCAACTAAACAATCATCCACCATCCTTGTGGCCCGGATACGCCCTTGAACGCTTTTGCCGCTAGGCTAGAGTCGAGCTATCGTCAAGCAAGGCGGAACTACGAAACATCAACCATTGCATGGCAGAGAGGTAGGGAGAGGCAACGAGTGAGTCACAGTCCTAATCCTCAGGTGCATACAATACCCTCTCGTCATTTCCTCAAGATCACACCAAATTATCCCAGTAGCCATACCGTTCAGCTATGTATTTCAGAGCAGTTGCATTGTTCCGATCTGAAGAGACCCGAAGCCAGCTCTCTGGATGCAGTTCTCAGCAATCTTGACAAAAGTTTAGTTTCAACTTCCGCCTTGAAAATCGTACACTCGGTCGCCAAGCCAAAAGAGAAGCTCCACTCACCGATGCGGCCTGCTGTGCAGCATATCTACATATCGAGCTTTCGCCGTAGAGATGAACCATGGCAAGCAACTTAGGGCCTTAGAAGTTGATGCCAATCTATGTTGTTTCCGTGTGCGGCTACGCGTGCAAAGGTAACTGTGAAGGCAAAATCGACATGTTAGGTAAAGTTATCACACTTCTTCAAATTTTGAAGCGTCTCGCAATACGGCTACACTATATGACAAATTACATTCAGCGAGCATTGACAATAGTTGGTTCTGACAAAGTACATTCAGCGAGCAATAAGGTTGTTGGTTTGTATGACTTTTTGCCCATTGCTCCAGCCATTGAAATCTAAGAGCTTTTCATCCATATCACTTAAATCCCGTCGCCACCCCTACTTCAAAGCACCCCTACTTTAAAGTACCCCATTCAACGTGGATCCATCTACAGCTCAGTCGGCATTGGCGCTGAAGACCTCGTAGTCCTCTTGTTGACTTCCGCCTTCACGTTCTCCGCCGCATCTTCAATAGCATCGGCGGCCTGATCCTTTGCATCAGCAGCCTTAGCCCTGGTATCAGATGAGTTTGCCTCCTGCTTTGCCTTCTTGACCTTGTCCTGTACTTTTGGCGAGGCCGCAGCACCTGCACCGAGCATCATGAAAAGCAGCG
Source organism: Lichenothelia convexa (assembly GCA_021030975.1). Classification (NCBI taxonomy): domain Eukaryota; kingdom Fungi; phylum Ascomycota; class Dothideomycetes; order Lichenotheliales; family Lichenotheliaceae; genus Lichenothelia; species Lichenothelia convexa. The sequence continues at coordinate 68,395 of JAGFMK010000069.1, read as the reverse complement.
TAAGGACACCAACACCGGCTACAGCAAGACCTGCAGCAACTTCAGGAACAAATTTGACTGCCTCAACGGGATTCCGCTTGGCAATGGTCCAGAAGAGTTCGAGCTTCTCGCGTACATAGTGAACCGGGGCATCTCTGAAGTTGAGATCCATCGGCGACTTGGGCTTGTCGTCCATTTTTGGGGCGCTAGCCTCATCTTCCTGCTTTTCGATGGCAATCTTGACATCAAAGGTCTCCTTCTGTAACTTCTCGGCGTCTGCAATCGAGTGTCCAATGTAGATGTTATCGAAAAGAATGTCTTTCTGCATAGTCCAGATCTCAAAGCCGAGCTGTTCTCATGTCAGTCAAAACCCTTCGCTGTTGATAACAAAATGACTTACAGCGCCCATTGGCTCGAAGTTGGCAGGCGTCTTGTCCTCGTAGTAGCTCGGGTTGGAAATCTTCCTTGGCGCCCATACGCCCTTATAGGCTGCGTTGTCGATGAATGGTGCAGTCCACTTGCCCTTGTATGCCGGGTTCCTTGTCATTGGCGCCTCCCATGGACCACAGCCAGAAACTTCTTCGCATCTAGGGTTAGGGACCATTGGAGCAACCCAGTCACCATCTTCTTCGTCATCCCAGTCCTCTGGCTTCTCGGCATCGGGATCAGGGATCATCGTAGGCTCATCCTCCAACCAATCATCGGGCTTAGTAGCAGCTTCATCAAGGATCTCGAACGGCGCATCCTCATCCCAATCCTCTGGCTTGGTCGCGTCAGGGTCTTGGATACGAGGTTCGTCAATCCAATCAGCGGGCTTCTTGTCCTCAGGGTCATCGATTTCCTTATCCGGGTTAACTGCTGGAGTGAAGTCTTCCAACAGGCTGCCGTTCTTGACTTGCTCTCCGTCAATCTTGATTTGGTAAGTTTGGTCTGGCTTCACGATAAGAGTATACAGTGTTGTGGTTTTGGCAACGCGGGCCATTGGTGTATTCTTTAAGTGCTTCTCCTCGTATTCGCCGGTCATGGGGTTCTTGTGTTTGAAGATGAAGTGAACCTGGGCATGCATCAGCCTTACGTTGACTCAAGCAGTGGGCGAGTGTCTGATGTTATCTCACCTTGTTGGTAGATCCACACTTGTCAGGACCAAACATGATCACGTAAGGTGAAGCGTTGGAGAACTCATCGGCGTGGAGGGCCGTGTTATCCTGAAGAAGCTTCAAATAGGCACCACCGCATTCAAGCCCGTCTACAATTGGTCAGTTAAGGTCCATGTCCCTGAGTCGACAGGCACGCTTTCTGCTAGTACATACCTTGAAGCTTGACCTCATACTGCACCACAAGAGTATTGTCGGTGTTGTCAATGGCCTTAGGGAACTTGGCCGAGATAGCATGGTGAGCAGCTCTGTCCTTGACAACGAGACCCTTATCGCCGTCAATGCCTTTCAGGACCTTTGGTTCTTCAACGGCCCAGGTGCCAACGTAGGCCCATTCTTCCTCTGAGCCTGTGGTGTCCTTCTTGGCGTGAGAAGGGTGCCACCGCGTCTCCCAGTCATCGGTGAACTGCTCGAGGAAAGGTGCTTTCAACTTTGTGGGCTAGCGCGGCTGTTAGCTACCAATTCTCCGCGTCGTCCCGCAGCCGTTGGAAAGAACTTGGGGTGCTTACTGTGAACTTTGGTCTGGATATGGACGATGAGGTGGCCGATTCAGCAACAGAGGACACTGCCGACGAGACACTTGAAGCGCCCTCTGACGCCTTATCTCCCAAGTCATCAAGCACATCAGCGCGTGAAACAGCTGCGGCGTAGAAGGCCGCAACTAGGACGGGATTGAGCCGCATGGTGGGCGTTACTCGTCAATTGAAGTAAGGAAGCGAAGCACGCTGGAAACAAAGCGTGAATATGCAGAGGAAAACAGAAGTGTGGGGTTTGAGGGAGAAGCGGATGCTCTGTGGAAGTTTATGGAAAAGGATACGTGGAAGGACAAAAGTTCGCGGTTCGGACTGCTGCGGAGGTGGAGCCTCCAACCCCCGACCGGCCAATCACCATTGAGCTCCACTGATTTCTCCACAACCAGCAAGCAACCGTAGCAGTTTGTCTAAGTTACGTTCTACCTCTACGTAAGCATGTAAGATACTTGTACACAAAGGAGAAGTCCTTGGCCGCTTATGTCCCAAGGAGCATCAAAATGGCGCACGGTGAAGCGTTTGGAGCATCACAAGGCCTAGGTTCTTTCGGAACCTTTCAATACATACTAATAGTCCTTGCCCATTAATGATTAAAAGCCAGTAAAAATCTTCCACCGTCACCCCTGCCAGTCGCAGTTTCTACAGAACAGTGTGTACACCGCAACAATCTTTCAACGGTTCTTCTATAAGTAACCATCCATCACCTCTTGCGGCAAGCGGGTGTACCTTTTCTTGATTCTATAACCCCAACGGTGAATTGACCAATTTATGGACTGACGAAATTGTGGATCACGAAAGGTTTCTCTTCATGGAAGCTTTTATGAAAAATCCTTGATCTCCTTTCTCCCCCGGACTCTCCAGGAAAGTGGGAGGAACCGTATTGGCCCCAACCGGTCCCCGCAGCATGGGGTTCGGCTAACCCTTCTTTTCGTGGGTGACTTTGAGTAATTATATTCCCCTGGGCGAGGGAAGGGGCGCCGTTTAATGGGAGGAACTCTTGGGCTATTGATAATGGCTTTAGGGCCTGCTTAGTGGGGGCGGGGGAAGCCTGGTATGAAGTTTTCGTGACTTCGGCGATAATTCAAAGCCTTCGAATACGCGGCCAGCGCTGCGGTAGCGGACCTCTAGCGATGCGGTCATATATGTGTAGGGCCGGAGGGCGAATGGGTGGAAAATTGATGTATGTTCTGAGCTATATCTCCGAATCAAGTTTATTAGCAAGTCAAGACGGTATGTTCCTTTGCCAATGATACTACGCTACGAACTAAGATGTATTTTTACACAAGCGTTATTATTCTGGGTTCTGATTCCCAAAATGGGGTTCTCCCATCACGGCTGCCGAACTTTTCTATAACAACGTAGCCGACTCTCTGATAACAGTCTGGACGGTCTTTCCACGGCTCCAAGGCCAAAGCCGCGGCGTCATACTCATTGTTGTCCATAAGAAGACAGAAGAACGGATTCGCGACATTTTGAGGGAGGGTGTCGAAGATGATTGCCCCAATCAGCCTTCCGTCCAGTGTCCGTACAAGCTGCCTCAGAGGCGGTTCCGTGCTGGCCTGGATCTCCGAGCTGTGGACAACGCGAATAAGCTGGCCTTCCAGTCGCAGTTGAGCGTCGACGACCTCGCCGAATTCATTAAGTCCGCCATGTCGGTAGGTTATCCCAACCACCTTGCAGCAGACGTGAGAGACGCGTTGCGTCTTCGCCAAGGAACTGTGAAAGTTTATGCTACCTTCGAAGCGCGCCCACGACCAGGATGGCAAGGTATGAGACATGGGCTGAATTGCGGACGTGTACCATAGCAACCCATTAACAAGGTCCTCTTGCCATATGCCTGCTATGTACCTGTACCCAGTGAGTGCCTGAAAGGCTTTCGCAAGTCCGGATATTGCAGGTAGCTTGTCAGAGCCATAGGTCAAATCGCGACGGCTATACTCGGTAACGACGCTGTACCATTGCGCCTGCCTGGCTCTCTGACTTTGCCCTCGGAAGACCGGAAAGACGTCTAACGATGAGTGGAAGTCCAAGGTTGCCTTGACCTCCGAGTACAGAAATACATCTCCAGCAGCGACGTAGTGCTTGCCATCCTGGCGTATACTGGCTTCGGCACATTCCCAGTACATTTGCTGAGAGCCAAAATGCAGGATACGTGGCGAAAGCAGCCATTCTTGCAGGACCCATCCTCTGTTGTCTAAAGGTGTCTCTCTAATTTTCTCGGCCTGGAAGGTCGGTGACCTCACATACATAGAACCCGTGACCGATCCATCGTGCGACCGGTATGCAAGGCGACAGGCTGGAGGTTCAGCTACTCTTTCGATGAAGCAGCCCACCTCGGAGTTCGCTGCGCCTCTGGCGGCGATGTTGAGATACGCAGACGCATATACTTCACCCATTACCGCAGACTCTACCTCCCAATCTGTCAGTGAGTCCTGCAAGATGCACAGTGAATCGATCCAAAGGTAGCGTATACCGAGCTTCCGTGTGGTGATGACAGCGTCCCGAAAAGTCTTGGGTAAACTGGTAAGGGGGATGCATCGTCTCCTTTCCTCAAGTGTACTGGAAGTTGTGGTCAATGGCACCTTTCCGCCCCAGCAGTGGCTTAAGGTGATGTATAATCCCTTCCTTCCGTCAGACACAAGGAGATGGGGCTCCGCCGACCCATCCGAGGGGCCGACATCGATGACCCGCGTCGGAATCGGCGTCTCCTTGGACTTTGGACAGGCTACATGGTTGCATAGGCAAGCCTGCAGCCAGCGTGTGGCAAGCTTGAAGTCTTCATCAGAGCCGGCAGTCTGAGGTAAAGGCCTACCAGCAACTCCGCCATGCCGAGCCGCCGGATCATCTGCAAAGCGATCAGTCACCTTGAGCAGCGGACATCGACACGAAGTGGCAATAGCAACCTGGATAAGCATACAGATCCACCACTCCATCCACGGCTCCCTGATAATCGGGATGCATAGCCGGGTCTGAACCGTCGTCCTCATCTGATGCCGCAGAGGACGGTGGCGACGGGATTGAGCCAGTCATGACAATGTGGATGCGGTCAAGCGTCGTCCCTTTCCCACCCCAGGCGGCGAGCGAAATCTCGCGACCAGGATATTGTTCTGAAACGTGGCTCATGGCATCGCGGTAGCTGCTTCCCGTTACCGGCGACACTCCCTGTTCTAGAGCCAAGCAAAAGTACTTGCAGAGCTGACAGCCACTTTCGGCAGATTCTTTCAGCGCAAGGAGACTGGGTTGATGGCGTTGTATTCGATCAAGGTCAGGGGCACGCATTTCATCGAGGGATATTGTTTTACAGAACGAACAGAGTGCTGTTTGTTTCGACCCCGACATACCTTTCTCTGTACGCTTAGTGTGATAGAAAAGGCAAGCACACGGGACTAGTGTTGCCCCTGCGATAAACAAGTGAAATCTTGTAGTCAGAAGTCTGTTGAGCATACTTCATATCTTTTGAAGGAGATATGATTACTGACGGTAACTGTGTTACATAGAAAGGCCTTATATTAAGAGAAAGAAGCAGATTGAGAAGTGTAGTGTTACAGGCAGTGATGTCCCGCCTGTACCTGCAGGAAGCAGGTGAATAAAATGGCTGTGGACAGTACCAGTACAGTTCAAGTACCTTAGCCCCGCTTTTGCTAAGGCTGGACAACCATGTATCCAAAGCCGGGAGAGGATATACCTTGTGCATCCTTTACGACCAGGCAGCGCGAGGTGGCAGTTCTGTCGAAGAGGCGTTACCTACGTATGTATAAACGCTATCCTCGGCCTCTGCAGTGGTTACCCAGTGGAATAATCTAAGGGTACGGTATCCGGGCAGCTAAGCATTCTTTTCCTTAGAGGTCTAGGAGGCTAGGTAGGTATCTACGATGTAGTGTCGATATCCTGTTACAGGATCCGATATCCATCAGGCATGCGAAGGAGACATGTCATGAAACCAACACCAAGGGAGCTTTCCTGTGCTATCCAGGCTTGTAGCGCTTGTCGCTTGGTATCTGGTCACACAGCACGTTTTGTCCTGGCATGAACTGCTAAACTCGTAATCGACGATGCTCGGTAATGAGCTGCTCTCATATGCCGTCCAGCACGTAGACTCAATGCTTCCCTGGACTAAAATGCCCACCTCCAGAACGCTACAAGCCTTGCTGATGCGCGCCACGATCACTGTTACGCCAACGGAACAGCGGTATCATACAAAATACCAAGAGCCGCCGCGCAAGCATACTGGAGCCCTCCCTGCATGTGACGTGTTGTCAGAAACGCACAGTAAACAAACCTTCGAGTATCTTCAACACTCGGATCAAGCCGCGGACATGTCTAGTCCAGCTGCCTGCAAACCGTTCAGAAACCTCTTACTTACTGCCTCCGGACTCATTGGCCTCATCGGCATACTAACACCATCATCTTTCTTGCTCTCCGCCTCTTTTCCGGTGTTGTTACCCTCGGGCTCCCTCCCGTTACTTTTAAGTCCTTTCAAAAACATCTCCTCAACTATAGCTTGACCCTCCTTTTCTACCTGCGCCTTATCACCTTTCGCGGCGCCCTCCCCAGCTACTCGATCGTCTAGAGCGAGTTTGGATTGCCCAAGCGCATAGATAGACTCCTCGATAGTGCACTTCGTCACAAGCCGAATGACCTCGACTTCGCGAGTCTGACCGACTCTGTGTGCACGGTTTTCGGCCTGAATATCCTCTTGTGGGTTGAAAGACTGGTCAAAGATAATGACCTTGTTGGCGCACGCCAGATTGATGCCAGTGCCTCCGGCACCGGTAGAGAGCAAGAAAACGGGAATGTCGGTATTCGCATAGAAGTCATCGATCATATCCTGACGGGTACTTACTACTGTTTCTCCAGTAAGCATGTGGTAGGACATGCTGAGGGTCTCCAGAACCATCTCAATAACATTAAGCGTTTTTACCCACTGCGAGAACACGAGCGTACGGTCCCCGTTGCTCTTAAACTTCTTCAAAAGCTCACAAAGCTTTTGGACCTTGCCTGACTCCATCCATTCTTCGTTCTTTAGTGTGTACTTTTCCAGCTGGGGATACCGCTGACAGAAGCGGTGTAGCTCGATATCCGACTTTTCCTCAAAGTAGTATTTAGAACGGCTGTCGCCGCGGGCAAGTTCCTTCTCTGGCATCGAGTCACGCCACTTCTCCAGCTTCGCTATCTTTTCATCATCGAAGATGCGGCGAAGCAGTAATGGATGTATAGCGGCTTTCCGAAGATCTGTCATCACGTTTGCATTCGTTGTCGCGTCTGCGATTCCTGCAGCCCTAGCAGCTACCGCCTGCCGGGCGTACTCTAGCCAGTCATCATAGAGCTCCCGTTGCACTGGGAGTAATTCGCAATACTCGACGCGTGATGTCTTCGAGGGTAGATGCTTTCCTAGCACTTGATGCTTTTTCCGTCGCAGCATGAAAGGGGTAATCATAGACTTTGCTCGAGCGATACGTTGGGCCGAAAGCAAAGCGCCGTGATCACTCTCGGTAGTCTTCGCTCGATGCTTGAAAATGAGGTTCAAGTCCTCAGCGTGAGATCGGAAAACATCAGGCATGATGAAACCCAGCAGAGACGCCAGCTCTTGTAAATTATTTTGCAGTGGTGTACCGGTCAGTAAGAGACGGAACTCCGCTGGTATCCGCATACACTGCAAAAAGACTCAGCCTAAACGTTACGTAAGATGTCCAACTCGACATACCTGGCTATACTGCTTTGACTGACTGTTCTTCAATTTCTGGCCTTCGTCGTAGACGCAAACAACAGGGTTCAAATGGCGGAGGAAGCTGGCGTCTTTCGGCTTGGACACCAAGTCGTATGTAGTCACTATCACGTTGATAGATGCAAGACTGTCCTCAATGGCATATCTCTGCTCTGCTCTGTCCTTTTCGAGACCTAAACGACCCATCAGCATTGAGCAAGTTGAAGTTGGTGTTCGAGGGTTGATTGACTTACCATAATACGGCTCAACGACCAGGGAAGGGCTGAACCTCAAAAACTCTCGTAGCCAATTCTCTAAAGTCGAAGCTGGCACAACGATCAAATGAGGTCCCTTAACGTTGATTTGGAACAAGTAGGAGAGAAAGGCGATGACTTGGCAGGTCTTGCCAAGACCCATATCATCTAGAAAGCTGCCATCAGCAACCGACCCGACCGCAGCGAACCCGGATTCACACTAACCGGCAAGAATACCACTCATCTTCCGTCGGTAGAGAAGCGCGAGCCAATTCAAACCCACGATCTGGTAGTCTTTCATTTGGAGTTCTTGGCTCATGATGGCTGGCTGCTTAAGAAACGAGTTCTTCTTAGCCGCGAGACCGGCAGCATGCTGGCGGACAGTGTCTGAGACGTCATCGTCGCTGGACTGGGAACTTGTAGGAGTACCAATCCCCGAGTCTCGGTTTGAAGTATCGCTCTTCTTGTCCCGTTCCTCTAGGCTGACTAGGCCCAAGCCATCCCCGTCCTTCGCAGAGCCGAATACATTCACACCCCAGCTCTGCATCTCCTCAGCGATTGGCTTGCCCAGCTCTTCACACTGCTTGACGAGTTCATCAATGGCTTCAAAGCCAGTCCACATCTCGAGGCAGACCTCAACAACTTTTTCGCCTATAGCCTTCTTCGTTTTCCGCTTTCCGGTGGTTGGTTCCTTGGTCGCAGCCGTAATGCGTCGTACCTCATTCAAAGACTTGAATGCTCCGCGGGACCTCTGAGCCATTATCAAGGCTACCGTGTCTGAGCTCTGCATTGATACGTCGGCAAGCTGTTCGGCTGTGCATGTATTCAAGAACTTGAGGACCTGATCGTCGAGTGCAGCGTCGTCTTCAGATCCGGAGGCGACTCCAGAATCTACATCTGATGCGCCATCTGAGTCGCCATCTGGGATTACCGTGACGCGAGGGGCATTTAGTGGTCTGGAGGCCTCCACAGGTGAAGATGGCAGTGCTACAGCGTCATTGCGGTTGGCCTTCACAAGTCGCCTACGTGGCTTTACATCGGTAGTGGACACTGTTTCATTGGGGTGCTGTGGCCGCGAAACTGCTGCCTGGGTCGACGACCATTTGTCCTGAATGGTGCGAGCAGGCGCTTGCACCTGACGTTTAGCAAGAGGTTTGGCGGGAGGATGCTGCTGCTTCGTGGTTACTACTTTCGCGACACCCTTTCCAGTTATTTCGTCCTCACTCAATGTTAGATCGATAGGGGGGTCCTCAGTTAGATACGCCAGTGCATCGTCGAAGTTGGACTTTTTCTTCCGTAACGCATCCTCACAGGCTGCAACCGAATGCATCGGAAGGACCGCTTGAATTCGCTTTATGGTCTGACGAATGTGGTAGTCCGGTATATCTTCTAGCTTGAGATCTGCGACTGGTGCAGCGCGAGCTGGTGCAGTCTGAGGTGCAAGTGCAGGCGTAGGTCTTGGACGATCTATCCGTCGCAAGTTACCATAGGCGCTCGCCATGTCATCAACCCTACGCTTGGGAACCGCCGGAGTGTTCGATTCTTCATATGCGAATCGAGATGTAAGACTCTTGAATTTGTTTGAGTTATCCGGTGAGTCGCCAACTGTACTAATAAGCCCTCCATTCCGTCCGCTCTTTGTGAAGACCGAAGGCTTGATATTGGAACCCAGACCAAGGTCATCCGAGTCGTCGCTATGCTGAACGATCTCATCGTCCTGAAGTTGGAGAGGCTTAGCTCTAACAGGTGCTGTTTGTACCCCAAACGGCTGTCGGAAAGCTGTACCCTTCGGCGCTAATGACGTAGCAAGCGTTCGAGGGTTTATAAGACTCTTACTGATTGGCGCAGGGGACGATACGGCGAGCGCAGGTGAGGATCTGCCCGGTGCGGGTGACGACGCGGCAGGCTTATGAAATGGCGATGAGGCAGCCACTTGAACTACGGAGGACTGAGTATATTGGCGAGCAGCAAAAGGCGTCTCGAGTATTTGCGTAGGTTGAGTAACGAAAGTATCTTGCGGAACTGATCTCAATAGCGTATCTAAATGGCTGCGTGGGAGAGGTAATGTTGCAATCGTCTCGTGTTCAGCAAATAGCTCGTCTCCGCTGTCGTCCCCAGTGTTGTACCCTCCGATGCTCGTAAAGCTGCCATTGCCTGTTTTCCTCCTCTTGGGTGTCGACTCTCCCGTTGAAGTCATAATATGAGGAAACCCTTGAATGGGTCTCTAGGTATGTGCCCGTCGGGTGCAGTCGACTGAGTCGAATACTGAACCTGACCAGCTGCGGAACCAGAGTCCTGAGAGTCAAGGACAGAGGTACAAATTGGACGTGTCGTAGAAATCCTACATTATTGAACTGTGGGACAGACCGAAGCTGGTAAAATGCGAGAGGTATGGTGGTGCTAAGGTGGTAAAGCACTCGAGGTCTGCCGTGGATAAATTGGAAGTGAGAGTTGCCAAAAGCGCGGAGTTTCAATGTGACGCCACGCGTGCTTGAAAATCCAGGGTCCACGCGATGCTGCATGGCGGGGGGGGCACGTCAGATCGAAGTCCACGAGAGGGTCTTTATACTCCAAACCTCCCTTCCATACAATCACCTCAACATCGCAACATGACTTCCAGGAGGACCATACCGACAGAAAAGATAGATGATGGAGTCGGTCTCTCTCCAAATACACCAGCCTTGGGAAAATCCAATACTAGCCCGGCGGTACCTACGTGAGTTGAGTCAAACCTGATGAGTGCCACTAGCAGATAGAATACTAAAGATAAGAAAGCTCCGTGATCGTCAAGCTGCTAGGCTTCACCTTGGCAATGGTGTGCTTGCCCTTGGGAATGTACTTTGTGACAGTAACCTCCATCTTCCGTGGTTCGTCTATTTGTTCTCATACCTTTGCTTTCAGTCGACATTACGAACATATTCCGGCTGGACTCACGGTCTGACGGTGAATTATGTAGGTAACTCCACATACGCCGGTGCTACAGCAGCAATTACGGCAAATGTAGTCTTAATAGCCTACATACTGGTGGCCCTCCGAGAAGACCAATCCGAGAGATCAGACGCTGAACGAAAAGCCAAGAAAGCAGAGTGACGACCAGCATCGTTATTGTGCCTGTATCGCTTATGTCTTCGTGCTCACAGCTATACTGTCGTTGAGCAACAGGAAAGGTTACTGCAAAGATGGCGCCAAATTAAGTTTAGTGTACTACAGATTATTTTCACCGCCAAAACGATGTACTCGAAATGATATGCAAGAAAAGAACGTACCCTCGCCATCGACTATATGTACATGCACGTCTTGCGCTTGACCAGCAATTTGCAGTGCAAAACAGTCCACGGTAGAGTGTTCGACAACTGAAGGCAGAGTTCCGTAACGCCGTAGCAATGCATCAAAAGCGATACCGATCGTCGTAAATGTCCCCCAAAACATTAGTCCTTCGTGAATTTTCTCTTGAACCAACTCTTCCGTTTGTCGCTCGACCCTCGAGAGAGGTTTGGTCTTTGCGGCTCGAATACGCCATTTGTGGGCGGCGAAACACCATTTGAGCCTCCGCCGAGCTTGATCACGCTTCGAGGAGGTGGAGAAATCGGAGTGCTCATGTTTGGCGAGGCATAACCACCGGCACCATAAGCACCGATACGACCATTAGGAGACTGGTACCCAGGTTGCGGATACGCGCCGCCGTTGTGGCCACCGTACTCTTCCATGATGGGCCCTTGGAACTGTGGCTGCGCCCCATAGGCATTGTTACCACCGTTGATGTACCCATCCGGCTGATCGGACTTGTTCAACGCATTAACTTTATCGATCGAGCTGTTTTCGCTACTGGGGTCGGTCGAATTGCCCCAAGGCTCTGTCGTATGGCTACCGTTGGAAATGCCAGTCGTGACCGTATCGTGCGATTGGTGGTATCCCGGCACTGGATATATTTGCTGCCCATTCATTCTGCTCATCAGCTGGTCTGAAGCCACCCGATGTCCGTGACCTCGGCTGCGTGTTGGTGTCGGTGGGCCTGAGCCATGATTTTCCGCTACGCTATCAGCCCACCTTGGAGGACCGCCATTATAGGAGACTCGGGAATTATGGTTTTCGTAACCTAAGCATCCGTTAGCGCTAGCCTGCGTTGTGAGATTGGAAACATCAGGCGACATATGTTAGCTGCTGTATGAGCTTGTTCACAGCGCCAACATCTCGATAAGAGTATTGAGGTAGCACTCAGCCAGTAACAGCATGGGTGGCGACTGGCAAACTAGCATACGGAAATCGCGATGTTGCATGTACGAAACGGCTAAGAGGATCCAAAGGAAGAGGTGTAGAAACGTACCTCCGTAGTAACTGCTTCTGCGACTGGACGGACTGTCACCGGCATTGGATTCTGTTGATGTCAGAATAGTTCTTTGAGCAGCCTTGATGAGTATCTTACCAGCTCGTGGCATGCCAGACCTTCTCTTATAGCTGTTGTCGATCGCTGCCTCGAACGATCGAATCGTGTCCAGAGGTCTCTCGAAGCGGGATCGGGTAGGATTGGAAATGTCGGCATCCACTATAGTGTGCGTTAGAACGATTAGTGATCGCTTGGGAGCCAGGTGCCCAGTACCTATGACGTTTCCGTATGCATCTCTGTGTTGTATCGACCGAATGTCTACTAGAGTGCTTCTCTCAAGGGCGGCAGCGGCTGTAAGACATTAGCAAGTATTTTACAACAAGACTATCCGACGCAGCTTGGGAATGAATCTACAAGGTTGAGCTTCGTTCATAGCTTTGTTGGGGTTTTTCTTCGTATTTTCATTAAACTTGTTCCTCCGCTTCTCGACTTCAGTCTCCCGCAGATCAATCTTCGGCTTCGACTTGTCGCTTTTGTCACTTTTGTTGCTGCGGAAGCTAAAAGTAGACTTTGATCGTGGGCGTCCATCGAGCCTGTCCATGATAGGCGACTATGCTTTGCGGGGTACGTGGAAAACTTGCTCGTGCCGAGTACTGTGTCCTACAAAAGGATACTGAATCCGATATACCAAACGAGTGCCGCCGATAAGGGCGTGAGTATCAATGCTGGTAAACGAGAGATTGGTGTAGATGCAGAGAAAGTTGGATGGAGAGGATGCGTCCAAGCCGGTGGGGCTTGCGTAATGGCTGATGGGATATGGCTTAGCCCTGCGTGGAACTAGCGGATACCTAGGGTAACCCAACTGGTGGGATGCGGGCAGTGCCAAGATGATGATATGTTAGATTTGCCGGCAGCAGCGATTGAGATTTTAGGATAGGTAGATGACGGTGCAGATGAATTAAATTTGGTGCGATATCTTGGAGGTGGCGACCGTCAACGAGCGCCTAACTTGAGATGCGGCAACGGAGTTAAGAAAAGCGCAGTGAGATCTACGCTGGACGCGCAAGCCCGGATGCTGTAAGGTTCTGTTCGACCATGGAAAGCAACAACCTTGTTCGTTGAATGCCAAGAACAATGTCCCCTAAGGTACCTTTGGCTAAGATGCAGCGCTGCCCATGGGGGGGCAGGGCGCCATCATGTCCGGCTTTTTGGGTGGCTTCCGCTCCGCGGCCCAAAATGACGAAGGGCAAAATGTGGAACAGCGTTTCACGCACAGCGGAAGAACTTCTGGACTATCTACTCCGCACCTACGCAAAGTTAATGTCAAGACTTCAAAGCTACCTAACATCTAGCAACATGCTCGGCTTGAGCGCCGTTAGCGATTATTCCCTCGTCTCATACCTGGTAAAGCTGAAGTGGCTTGCTTACCTAGGTTGGGTACATGTACGCTGACTTTTCCGATGACGCATTCATTGATACGAGCGCCACCAGCCAATGGCATTCCACGTAACAGCCCGAGGAATACCTTCGTTTCAGAACGCAGCACCTTTCAATGTGTAATTGGGCAGAACACGGCACGGAACGTACGTGCCTCGTACCTGCCTTATCTGAGCGAATATTGTGGCATAGATTCACTGCTAGGTCTTTGCAATCATATCAGAAACGCTTTAATATTGCACGTTCCTCTCCACAACTCGGCTTGTTTCATGCTTGCTCTGAAATGGACTTGTATCTGAAAGCCGTCTTTGCTTGAGGATTGCTACGTCGCCACAACGGAATTTCTCCATAACCCGAATCATGTACCTACCTGCGGTAATCTCTTTATCTCGGACCTAACCACACATAGTACCCAGCTACACTTTGATGCCCGTTCTTGTTCTTATGCTCGGACTGTAACGATGGTTCGCAGGCTGTTCACATGAATTAACTCTTGTAGGTAGTGATCCCTGAGCAAAGATGCCAAGATGCCTTGACGATTTTAGTTCGCCAGCTTGGTATGTGGAACAACCTTACGGGAACCCTCGGGGTCAGAGGCCCACCAGGCAAGGTGACATAAATCCTGAGACACTTATTCCCTGAGAGCTACCCTTGAACACACACTGGAGGCCTCCTAAGTCTATTGAGGTATAATTCATATCCTCTATAGGGGCTAATAGAGTAGTAGAACTAGGAAGTGGCTCCAGTTTCGAAAATGCATTGGAAGTATTCTACGGGTGAGCTCCCAAGCAATTGATGGCGTTCTTGGTAGTATCACGACTTATGTCACCTTGCCTCCCACTAACCAGTCGTAGCACGTGACACAATTAGATTAGATAGTCCACATGCATCAACGGGCACGAGCATGTGCGTCTGCGACAGAACGTAATAACTTATGAGACCTCCACAACTTCAACGCGTATTTCTTCCTACCGCTCGCTGCGTCATACTGGTTAAGCTCAATGGGATGGAGGATGAGGGTGGTCTGGAGGGAAGGTTAGATGAGCAGCTGAACAATGCTGTCTGCATTCACTGCGCGGCCGATCCTTGAACTCAAGCAGCGGGACAAATCTAAGATTGAATCCATTCTAGCATATGGTATGCACTTCGTCCATCGAAAACCATTCGTTAATTCCGGAGCGCAGGCGACAGACTCCTGGTCGGGCTTCATACTGGTAGCCTACGGATATACCGCGTCAATGAGCCAAGCGAAGACGCAGTGACTGACGGACAAAATGGCACGGTCAACGACGAATCACAACAATCAGCCCAGGCTAACCCACGCTTTGTGGAACTTCTACGCGAAGAGGAGAAGTTCTCTCGACGACCTGTACAACAACTAGCCATCATCAAAGAAGCCAACATCCTAATCTCCTTATCCGACAACTATGTCTCTATCCACGATCTGCAAAACTATGCGCTTCAGGAGCGGTTGGAGAGGACAAAAGGAGCGGCCTTATTTAGTGTCACTTCCAATATCGTAAAAGATCCGGAAACGGGTATCCCATCGATATCCTCAAAGCTTGCGGTTGCTGTGAAGAGAAAAATCATACTGTGGACATGGCAGGACATGGAACTTTCGGGGGAGGCTGTTGAGATAAGCTTGATATCGTCCATCAAGTCACTCAATTGGGCCACCGGTACGCGTCTCGTTGCTGGCACGGACCCCGGGTTTTTCATGGTGGATGTCGAGAGCCGAACTGTATCGGATGTCAACAGGCCAGGGAACATTGGAGAAGCTAGTGGTCAGGGTACGCGCTTTGGCTCCGTCAATTCGTCAGGCATGAGCTATGTGGGAATGGGGAGCTGGGTACGCTGATCCCCATTTTCGGATATTCTCTGCTCACCAATCTAAGGTTCCGAAGCCGATGGCTACTCGGCTCTCTGAAGGGCAACTCTTGTTAGCAAAAGACGTGAATACGCTATTCATTGATGATGAAGGTAAACCTTTGGAGAAGCGCCAAATACCATGGGCTACTGCGCCCGAAGCAATAGGATATTCATATCCTTACCTCTTAGCTCTACAATCAGCGTCCAATGGGGTACTTGAAGTACGCAACCCGGACACGTTATCTCTCCTCCAAACCGTCTCCTTACCAAACGCTATACACTTGCACGTTCCCCAACCGTACATAAGCCTGGCTCACGCTGGTAAAGGTTTTCTCGTTGCTAGTGAGAGATGTATCTGGCGCATGGGAGCGTTGAACTATGAATCACAAATTGACGAGCTCGTCGCCAAGTCCAGATATGACGAGGCAATTAGTCTGCTCAGCATGCTTGAAGATACGCTACTAAAAGATAAGGATGGCCCTCTGAGGGAAATCAAGATATTGAAAGCTAAGGAGCTGTTTGAAGCTAGAAAGTATCGGGAGGCTCTGGATTTGTTTTCTGAAGCGTCTGCGCCGCCGGAACGAGTTATCTCGCTATACCCAAAGTCAATCGCCGGAGAGCTGTCCTCTATAGATGAAAGCCAAAAACACAAGAGCGCGACGAGGCACGAAGACGTTGAAGGTGTCGATGGAAACGCGAACGATCACATAGCCAAAGTCACAGCAACCCAATCAGGTCGATTGCTAATTAATCGAACCAAAGCGGATCAAAGAAGAAACGTTTCAGGAGGAGGACCAAATAGACTAGTCCGGACGGGCACCAGCGACACGGTCAGCACGAGGGGTCAAAAAGCAGAAACCGCAACAGTCGATAAGCCATTAGGTAAGTTCATAGCTCCGATGCTCAGCTTTTGATCCTAATGAAGTAAAGAGGGCAAAGACCTTACTTACGCGGTCAATGAACTACGTGCTTTCCTGGCTCAAACCCGTGTTCAGCTGCAGAAGTACATCAATTATGATGGTAGTTTGAAACAGCCACTTTCGTTAGCTGTTGAAGAAGGTCAGGAGAAACCGCCTTTTCATCAACTAATCTCTCCATCTTTGCCTGGAAAAACTGATTGGGGCAAGAAGTTGTATGAGGTTGCTGTACTGGTTGACACGACCCTCTTTCGAGCGTACATGCTGGTGAGCCCCAGTTTGGCTGGATCTCTTTTCCGTTTGGACAACTTCTGCAACCCAGAGGTTGTCCAGGAAAAACTTTATGCGACGGGAAGATATAATGACCTTATTGACTTCCTCCATGGAAAGAGACTGCATCGCCAAGCCCTGGAGCTGCTCCAGAAATTTGGCAAGAATGAAGCTGATGAAGAGGTGGACCCCGCCTTGCGTGGGCCCAGGAGGACTGTGGCTTACTTGAAGCAACTACCTCCGGAACTGATAGACACCACTCTAGACTATGCTGAATGGCCCTTAAGGGTCGATCAAGGTTTGGGAATGGAAGTGTTTCTTGCGGATACTGAGAACGCTGAAACCCTTCCAAGAGACCGCGTGCTTGACTTTCTGCAACGCATCGACAATAGGCTTGCAGTCCTTTACCTGGAGCACATCATTAAAGAGCTCAACGACCAGACACCGGACTTTCATCAGAGGCTCATTGATCTGTATCTCGAAAGGTTGAAGAGTAAGGACCCTGGCTCGTTCGCGAGCGACGATGACCGAGCCAAATGGCGAGAAAGTCTACAGGTCTTCCTCAAAACCAGTCAGCAGTACAACCTTGGCCGAGTTTTCAGATTGCTACCTTCCGATGGTTAGTCACTTCTGCCCTGCTGAGTGGTGTAGTACATGCTCACAAGCTAGCAGAGCCCGACTTTTTGGAGTCCGCGGCGATAGTTCTCAGCAAGATGGGCAATCATAAGCAGGCTTTATCAATTTATGTGTTCAAGCTTCACGATTATGAAAAGGCTGAGGAGTACACCATTCTATGTCCCTCCATCGTCGAGTCTACAACTGACGTGTGACGGCAGCTACTGCAACCAAACGTACTTAGCCTCCGAAGTGTCATTATCTTCAGGCAGGCGCTCGCGCCGCCTTTCGGCCACCGATCCAGAGGACGCCAAGCCGTCGATTTACCAGACGCTCCTTTCGCTCTACCTCACTCCTCCTCCACCACACAAGCCTAACTGGCCCGCTGCACTCAATCTTCTCTCAAACCACGGTGCCCGTCTCCCAGCTTCTTCAACACTTGACCTGATGCCTCCGACTTTACCGGTTAAAGATCTGGAATCGTACTTTCGTGGCCGCATCCGCTCCGCAAACTCCATTGTAAACGAGGAGCGGATTGTGTCCCGACTTCTGGGCGTGGGGAAAATTGCAGCGGATGCCGCATTGTTACTCGGCGACGGTACGGGACCGGCAAAGGGTGGACGAAGTAGGAGGGTCGTGATTAGTGAAGACCGTGTCTGTGGAGTCTGCCATAAGAGATTTGGTGGCAGTGCAATCAGAGTATTGCCGGGCAATGAAGTTGTGCATTATGGTTGTTACGCGAAGGGAACTGCGAACAGGCCTGCACGCCTTGGTATGGAATCGATGAGAGCTGGGTCCTGGAGATAATCTTTGCATGACCATTTTCGACTTTGAAGTAGCATCACATGGGGTGCTGGGCACAGTACTGATGGCGGTAGCTGGGATGTATTGCTGCCCACTGATTAAAGTGCTGCGTTCTGCAGATATCGACGAGTCCTCGTAAGAGGAATCCACAAAATGGGCCAATCCTTCGCTGGGCGTAAAACTCCAACGATCTTCCTCGCCAAAGCTCGACAATAAACCTCTATAATCCTTCGCTGGGCGTGGAACTATAAAGGTTCATTGTCGACCTTTGGCGAGGGAGATCGTTGGAGTTTTGCGCAGGACTCGTTGACATCTGTAGAACGCAGCACTCTAATCAACATGCTAGCGCGGCGTTTGCGGCATATTTCGTGAGGGCTTGCGAGCGCAGTGACGGTGATACACCAGTCGCTTGTTCCGACTGAAGCTTTCATTGAGATCACCCATGTGTAAAGCGTTCTCATTGAGGTATTGCAAGAACATACTTGGCCTCCAAGGTTGAGTTTCGAGAATGGAGCATTGTGGAGCGTGATCTCCGTCTTACGTCGTCTATGTCCGGTAGGTCTTGCAATTGTTCTCTTCGAAAGTTGATACTTTTCTTTGAGACTCGTAGCCTTACACACAGAACAACCGGCGGCCTCCAATCATTCCACGTGTACGCTCTGAAAGATGTTCGGCCACTGTTAAGTGTGATCAACAATCCATCTACAGCAATGACACCGGGCCGATCAAATCGCCTTTCGGTTGCCTTGCATCTCTCTAAAGGCCGCGCTCACTCCTCCTCGACAACCTCTTCCCCATAATACGCTTCCTCTTGCTGCTCGTCCCTGCTCCCTCCGCTTACACCGTTTGCTCCACCAGCCGCTGCTTTATCTTCTTCCATCTTCCTAGTTAAGAACACATTGACCTGATCCTGCAGTTTCTGCACCGAGGACCTGAGGTTCGACAGATAGTCCGTTTTCTCTTTTGTGGTTGGAGAAGAAGGAAGATTGTGAAGCGAGTAGGTGAATGTCTGGGTGGAGTTTGCCGAGGTGTATGTAGCAGTGAGAGGAGACTCCTGTCCTGTGTTTGCTGAAGCCATACTCATAGCTCTCAGGAGATTTGTCGGTGCTGTTCGAGCGCAAGTGCTGACACTGTACCTCGAGCTGTGAAAATATGTGTCACGTGCCGGCGCGACTAACGACGGAAAGCGGGATGATGCATGTGGGGTACTTTTGTTCAGGTTGAAGGTCTACGACTAGGTACAGTATCCTCACTGTGCTTATAGGCGATTATATGGCACAACGCGAGGTCTCAAAATACATGTTAGGGTCCTCACTCAGCGTCCAATGAACTCCTCCACTACTACACTCGTCCTCGTCCTCTCAGCCGTGTCCGCTGTCAGAGCCGCCCTCCACGAAAGCAGCGCTAAACAAGTGTTGACGCACCAACAATGAGTACCTCATCCAGGCCTCAGAGCAAGAGCCGTCCAACCGTCCATACTACGCAGCATCATCCCCAACCAGACAATGGCCGCAATCCCTCAACGTCCAGCGACTCCTCTACTTCATCCCAAGTGACAACTCTGTCCGTCCCCAAACGCCCACCAAACGCACAACCACGAGCTCAGACCGCTGACAGCCACACGCTGTTTACCTTGCAAAACGTCTCCAAATTCGCTTCATCCCATGGCACACATGATATCCCTTCACGACGGGGCTCTCCGGTGGTTGGGCCTTCCGAGGAGCGCGCCACACAGCGACCGCGACACCACGCTCAAGGCTTCTTTGAACCATCATTACCAACCGCTTCCAGCAGCAACAACGCCACTATGGCCCATCGCTCGGCATCTCAGATTGCCGCACAAGCTGCTATGCAGATACAGGATGCACAACACCTTAGGAAGCGATCAATAACGGTACCGGAGTCTCTGCCTACACAGAAAACCAGCCTACGCCGGAACCCCAAACCACCTCCGCCGATACAAACGAGCATGCCTGCAAGTGCTGGACATACACCCGTGCAGAATAACAACGGGGTAGTCGGCGGTATTAGATTTGCTGCAACTACAGCGGCCAATGCGGCGTTTCCCAAGAGTCCATTACCTTCGCCTAACTATCCTCCGCAGACCCGTTCAGAGACACCGGTGAACAAGGAAGAGCCAAAGCTACACAAGGAGAAGTCTAAGATGAAGCTCTTCTCGAAGCCAAAAAGTATCGGCATCTCAAGGGACAAGGACTTTGATAAAAAGAATCCGGCGCTGCCTTCGCCAAGCAGGACGTTGCCCAGGTTTTTAAACTCCTCTACGACTAGCTTGGTCGATTCGACATTGTCTCCAGGTTCCTCGATTTATTCATCAAACAATGCGTCTACATCTACTTTGGTTCCTACTGGGACGGGGGAAAAGGAAAAGCATAGGCATCATTTTCTTTCACGCCAAAAGAATAAGCTGAAAGATAGAGATGATCATCATAACCTCCCACTATCTTCAGCATCGAGCAACTCAAGGCCTACTGACCCCAATGATCCTCAACCATTGTACTCCTTCACACCATCATCGCCAGGACCATCAAGCGCTTTTGCCAAATCAATGACCGGTTTCGACCTACGTCACGGTGGTCGAGCGCTCAGAGATAAGAAAAAGGAAGAAAAGTCTGCTGCTGCGTTTACAATCAGCCACCCTAGTACTGTTTCTCTCCTTGACTCCAGTCATCGTGACCAGCACTCGGAATGGCCCGGCTCATCTTCATACGGTGGTTCCAGTGTCACAGTTTTCGGACTTCCGTCCACCACCTCTGATGTCATGTTCGCTCAGCCCTCCACCACGCTGACAGGCTTTGGACTTGAGAGGATGACGGCTGATGATGCATGGCCATTCCTCAAATCAAAACTCTTGAATATCTTTGCGGGTGAAGACCTTCGAACGCCGATAGAGGACTTCAATCGTCTCGTGGTTGCACATATTCAACGGTGTGTCCAGCGACGCGCACCTGTTGTCATTGTTGAAGACCTGAGGGAGCTGCTACAGACGGGATTTGTAAGTTTAGATCAGACGCTCCGGCAGGTGCCTGACGAGAGGCTTGTGCCGCACTTGGTTGAGCTTTGGACTTTCGTCTTCGGCACCATCCTTCCGTTTATACAAGCTGTCTTCTTACCGCTCGATCTGGAATTCAAGGGAAGGGGCTCCATCATGTCAGCTCAGCAGGCAGCAGAGTTCTGGGGCGCTTTACCACCGGACCACCACCGCAGCGATAACAAAGAATCAGCAGTACCTGGCTTCGGAGAAGAGTTGGACGTGCGACGCATTGTTCTCATCACGTTCCGTGACACCGTTGTCCTTCCGCGAAACGATTCCCTAGCGGCAATCTTCTCGCGTCTGAGTTTGGAAAGCATCAATGCCGGCGTCGATCGTGACTTCCACATTTCCAGCGGAGGTAGACCTGGAACAGCGACAAGTTTGGACCCCGTAGTCGCGAGCTACAACAGCCAGGGAAGCACGCTGTTGTCCTCGTCAACCTCAGGCTCCGGCTCAGGTGGTGCAGGCAGTCTAGGGGCAAGGAGCAGAGCCACGAGCAACACCTCAGCCGGCTCTTTCCCATCCCTCGGCTCGCCGCGCAGCCATCAAAACCCGACCTCCCATCCTACTAGTCATCCAACCTCTCACGCGCCGACCCACCCCAACGCCCCACTCTTCCAGACTTCCCACGTCCCCCTCGCCCTTCGGGACCGCGCACCATCCGATCCATCACAGGTTACGGAGACGGTGGGACGAATGCTTCAATGCGTGTCCGTACTTGCGTCCGTGCAGAGCGGTGATGATGCGCAGAACAGGATGGAGAGTCTAGGGCGGGAGCTGAAGTATAACTGGCTTGGACGGGGCAGGACGGGGAGAAATAGGAGGGGATTTGTGGGGACGAGGGGTGTGTTAGGGACGAGGGTTGGGAGTGGGGTGAGTGGGACGGGAAGTAATGCGCCTACAATTACGGCGGCGGGATGATGACCTGGAGATATTTTTTTCATTTGGGCGGGGCAATGTTCATGTCATGAAGTTCGCAGTGTGGTCTCGGGGGAAGGATGCACAATCATGGAGAAGAAAGGCCTGGTAGCAGTTTCTAGAGGCTCGATATGGATTTCAACGCCTATTACGAAGGCAATGCATGGAAGACACAATGATTCACGCGTACGGCACGATTCGGGCTGATGACATGTTTGTAGATATGATACCCTATAGCATTATTTCACAGCATCTTAAGCATATGAGTCAGATGTTGAAATTCAGAGAAATGAGAAACGATAGCTCTGTGACGACATATGATGGTGTGACCTATCTACGGTTCCCTCTCTCCATCATTCTTAAATAACAAAACGACCACTCTTAACATTAAAGAGGGAAAGGAGACGTCTGCTAAACCTTACGAATCCAGTCAATAAAGCAGCGTGTGACTCAATTTGAAGTTTGGCACACGACCAAACCTCAATCTTCATGGTGCTGCGATGGGGAAGCCACAAGGTGATGGTATCCAGGGCGGGTCACTGGGGCGTGCAGGCTTATAGCAGTCAAATAAGTGTCTGTAACGGCACCATTATCGCTAGTGGGGGTCCACTGAACGACATGCCTGTGCAATCAGAGTCGAGCTGCGGGGTTGTTGGTTTGAAACGGAAGATGTAGAGGTTTTGCTGAGAGCACGGTCAAGCATTGCCCCGCTCTCTCGTCGAAGCTGCTTTCAAATGGTGCGGATAGGTCGACTAAATCGCTCCGGGATTTTCTTGCTCCTTGCCGAGCTTCCTATGTCGGAGAGAGCGGAGAAGATGGAATATCTGGCTATGGGAGATATTTGTCTTGAGCCAACCG
This sequence comes from Lichenothelia convexa, assembly GCA_021030975.1. NCBI lineage: Eukaryota > Fungi > Ascomycota > Dothideomycetes > Lichenotheliales > Lichenotheliaceae > Lichenothelia > Lichenothelia convexa. The sequence continues at coordinate 45,710 of JAGFMK010000069.1, read as the reverse complement.
CACATGTAGAGAGCACACGGCTTCTTGAGGTTTCTTGTAATAGAAGTTTTAGAACCCTTTCATTCCGCTCTTGGTTTGGCAGAAGCGACTGTACGTGCCCTTGCGCGAAGTGAGGTGATCGGGCTTCCTATCAACTTATCGAGGACGACTGTGACTGGAGCAAGAGATGGCGGTCGCACAGCCTTCATGAAGTGAAATAGACCACCTGAAAGCCTAGCCAGCTGCCAAGGACGCCCAGGGCTGAGTACGAGCTGATGAACATCAAGGGAATGAACTCGTATCTCTGCCCGAACAGCACCCCATGTACCAATGAGCAGTACAGAATGAGAGGGATTGCGATCGTGATATACAGTAGCGAGAATCTGTCCAGGAGGAAGACCCGAGGTTTTGCAGACCTGTATCGTGAGTGAGCTCAAGCTGTCTAGGGATTTCAGGCCGTTCGGTCACTTACGCTGGAGCCAGGCGGTCGAAGACTAAGAGAAACAGGATGAGCCAGAACACTGTGTAACCGGTTTTTACAGGGAATTCAGCCGGAGTGAAGAGAAGCGGGAAAAGCGAGACGTGGCCAGCCACGGCTAGTGGCCGAAAGGCCCCTAGATAACGGCGGTCTTTGAGAGCAAGCAGGCTGAAAGGGAGGATGACCAGCAAGATCGCTTTCTCGTGAACATGCCATCCGAACAGGAATGAGGCATACCCGCAAAGAGTTACGGCGCCTATGAACGTGTCCCAGCTAGGTTGTACGAATAGCTTGACGAGGCAACTCTACACATGGTCAGCTATACCATCTGATTTGTGACGGTGATATCGTACCAGTTGAAAGATTAGCGTTAAGATGAACGTCAACCTTGGTGGTATCTCGGGTAGGACAGCAAAAGAAGTATCTCCAACCAGACCCCTTGTCACGCTGTTCAGGGCCGCTTGGTCGACTGGTAGGCCTATACGTGGCGCGACTGCCGTTGTACAGGGTCAGCACACGAGCGCTTCGCCGTATGATATGTTTCAAGGTGGAGTGTGCTTACTGGGTATTAGAACTCTATCCGTAAACGAATACATAGCCCACAGGTTCGGCGCCCAGTAAGCATGGCACAGTCCGCGAGAAAACGGGAAGAGTCTGCTTAACAATTGCTGAAGCTGACCCATATAGACGAAAGGCCCGAAAGCGACGGCGAAAATCGCGAGGACGCCGGTGCCAAGCTTCAAGATGTTCTGTATGCGGATGTGGAAGATCGACTGGTGACCCAGGCAATATACTCGAAGCAAGTAGACGAAGTACGCTGGCGCGAGGTACAAGTATATGTGTTTCAAGCACAGCAGTACGGCAAAGAGATACCCGCTGTAAAGCAATGTTGACTGCTTTTGAGCGAGCACTAAGGAAAGGATCAAGATCCCATAGAGGAAGCCGTTGTATTGGAAGTGGATGTGATCGATGATGAGCAAGCCTGGCGAGAGGAGTATCGACAGAGCAGCGGCATGAGATGTCTGCTTGGACGGTGGTGGTGCATTGGAAACGTATCTACGCCCGTTTTCAGCTTGGAAAGCGAGTGATAATGGCGCTAATGCTCACAGGTGGAGAGCATAGACCAACGTAAGTTCAGTTAGGATAACCGTCGTGCGTTGGAAGTATATAGTTTGCCAAGAGTCGTATTCGAGAGCTTTAGTGTCCAACATGGGCGAATGGACGAACTGCGCTGTCTGTGACAGCAGCCACTCAAAATACGCAAAGAAAGGAGGGTAATCCAGAGTCCATTGCGATGTTTCCTGAAGTAGTCAGCTCAGCTATACTAAGGTACGACTGTAGACATACCTCGTAATACCACTCTCTAAAAGGAAAAGAGTGCGTTATGGCAAGCCAGTTTCTGTGGACCTCGAAATCTGTGGACTTACTATATTGTCGTATCAACGTCAACCAAACTGCAAGCGGTAAGGTTCGGATACTCAGCACTTACTACGCAGGGAACATTAACACCTTCAGCGCTGCAGCTACGATAGCGCACTGCGCGATAGAAGGGTAAAGATCCGCTGCCATCGAGGCATGTGCAAGCAGGTACAATTGGGGCACAGGAATAATTCTCTACGATGTAGTGATGGTGATGTTACGATTGATTGAAGTGACACTTTACTCCAGGCAGTAATTATCACGCTGATTGATGTGCGATTTTGCTACCACTGCCAGTGATAATTGGGGGTCAAGCAAGGTATAGCAGAATGTGCTTTCTGGTTGAGGAAACCTTAAGTGAGGAAGGATCGTAAAAGTTACTGCAGCGCCAAGAGCTGGACTAAGTTTGTCTCCAGTTCTTGGAGACTTGGACCAGTGCAGAACAGAAACGCATGATTATTGTTGTGATTTCGAAGCTCTATGAACTCAACTGGAGATCTATTTACGCTTCTAGTTTGAGGATCTTTGAAGTTGTCGCGTTGGTTGTCCACCGCACTATCTAATCCGGCCGATCCGCCACGGGCAACCCCAAATCTCCCCTTGGTGACGCTTGGCCCTGCATTTGCCCCCGATTACTTTCTACCTCCTCTCACCCCACACCACTCCATGAGTGCACATATCTTCGTCAAAGAGGACGTCCTAGGAGTGAACGCAAGTTGATACTGTACCAAGCAGTTTCCGGGTCCAGCAGCGCTGTTAGGAGTAGCTGTATCTTAGGTGAATGTACGAACCTGAATGGGGCGTCGGTTCTTGCCCTGGAATATACGGAAGTGCCTGGAACTTCATTACGATGCTGACGAGCCGTGTCTCCCATCGTGATGACTTGTTTCTCCCCCGCCAAGCTAGCGTGAGCGTTTCCGCTGACCGAGAAGCATACTCTTACCCCTCATGAGGACAAGAACGGTGAGTGGTGAATCGCATGCTGGTGCAAGACGTTTACCCTTGAACTGGTGGACCTCGACCATAAAAGGTCCAGTAGGAGCGGAAACCCTGCCGGCATGGTACTTCGATTGCTTGAACTGAAGGCAGTCATAGGCTCATGTTGGATCGGAACATTGTGTTTTGGTAATCCAGGGCCGCAAAGTAGACGAGGTTCCGCTCAGGGATTATAGGGAGGTAATTCGATAGCGATGCCACATCAGCTTGGTGGAACTGGTCCGGTGAACGGAAACGGAGGGAAATCACTGCTGGGCTCCATGACCTCAATGAATTTGCTGCCGCTAATTCCCGCATGTTGGACCGGCAGGGTTGGCATGAACATATCTGTCAGATACATCATGAACTCCGGTTGGGTATGGCTGATGTGAGAAGCGCAATGCTCTGGGATGTTCTTCGAGTTCGGCACTTTCGAGTTTGGCATGTGGTGTGTTCTCCCAAAGCAACTCTGTCGACGTCGTTGTATAATCGGGGTGTAGCAGCCTTTGTTTGTCACAAAGAAAGAGCTCTTTGATCTGGCCCTGCAGCATTCGTCAATGGGACTCTGGTCTTTTTCGGTTTCTGAGCATATGGTTTCGGTTACGAGTAGCGCCTCTTGACTTTCCGAACCTTTATGTCGTTGTGTGTTGCGGCGTAGGCTGATTCGTCGAATGAGTTTCGCAAACATGATGCTCCTGATTTCTTAAAATTCGTGATAAATGGGGGATTGACGGAGCAGTCGTCTCTTGTTACTGATGATTATTATCGAAAGAGAAGGCTCAAAGATGGTGCTCAATTTTGTCTTTGATGATTCGTGGCTTTCTCCCCCGGTTTCGTGATACACAGTGTCGAGACTTGACGAAGAGCGAAGAATGCGGTGTGGCAGGAACTTCCTCTTAACCTACCTCAGGATATACATTAGTTGCCAGTGCGATAAAATTGGCTTGTGTATATCCAAGCGCATATGACGCGCAAAGGGCTGTCAGAGCACTGAAAGACCTTATAGTCAAAGCGCATCGCAAGACTTGTAACCACACTGAGTAATATTTTATCGATTTAGCGAAGTGTTCCACACATTGCGCAGTTATTTTCAAATCTCTCCAATTCATTCTGTGCCGTTGCCATGCAGAGCGTCGCCAACTGGGGACAGCTGATGTAAACTCGTCCTATGGTGCTAGCTGAATGTGGGGTACTTGAAGAAACCCAGCTTATTTGCGCGTGAAGCTCGCACTGACAACGGCACAATGGTGCCTTGCGCCGGTGAAATCGCATGAACCTCGTTGTCGCATTATGATGGCTCAGGGCGGTTCCTCTCGGTGGTACTGGGTTGGCAACGCTCGGACGAGCATAACAGCTACCCATGCATGCGCTCATTTGAGCGTGTGCTGCATAAAGCTTCTAGCAAAGAGCACTGACGCACTTTGTTCAAGCGTGTTCGAGCTTAATAATCAAACATCTGATTCCAAGATCCCGCAAAGTTGGCCTTAATCTTTCTATGCTATAAAGCACTCAGATTCGCATGGAACAGAATATTCTTGACCCACTGCTTTGTCTATTCGTCCAATCATGGCAACACCAAGCACGGAGCACGTAACGGATTGCGAGCGGATTCGAGGTCTATCAACCAACACTATCGAAGACGTCTTCGTCAATCGCCACGCCGTTACCGTAACTTTCAAACCTCCAGGTGGATTGCGTCGCACTGTTGAGATCAAACTGTCCAGACTTGACACTCTCGGTCTCTCCTTCAGTATTGGCAGCCACGGTCTCAAACTTCTAAGGTGGGACCCAAAAAGCCCTAATGCACGTCGCCATCGTGACCAAGTTCACCGACTGTTCAATGATATACCCACGGAACGGGGGCTCCCCAACAATCACTCAAATCCCGAGCGGGCGCTAGATAAACTTGACTTGGGGTATGCTGCATCTACGACAACCCTAGCAGAGAGCCTGCAAGTTTGGGAAAAGCAGGAAGGTGATGTAGATGCTGAGGAAAGCGCCAGCAAACCAGAGAAAGATGCGATCCGCAAGTGGGAACCATATAAGAGACCAGTATCATACAAGGGATTTGGCAAATCAAGAATAGAGCCGTTCAATCCAGGGGACGAGCTAGGTGAGCAGAAGAAAGTGTACGAGGTCGTCTATCCAAAGAACCACGGCCAAGCCATCATGACTTGTTCGCCAGGAGCATTTTCTTTCTTGAACAGCATCGCTCCTAGAAGTCCAGAGTTTCCAGATGTTCACGTTTCTGATCAGAAGTTCACTCTTGGGGGGTCCTCGTTCCCGGTACCAATGATTCTTCGACGTGCAGGATCCGATAACGAATCAGATGAGAATTTACCACAGATCACTGGGTCACGCTATATTGAGTTGACCAAGAGGGCCTGTGATGCATTGCAACAAAACGCGTACGCCAGGGCAAGGGCTGAGAATGCGATACGTAAGCAACGTGGGGACATTATCCTGTTGCTTCGATATCTTGCTCGGTCTAGAGTACGACTTCATAATGCCGAAAGCCGTCTAAGGTGGCTGCGTGACGACAAGAAAGATTTCCTTGATGCGCTCGGTGACCTCCTACCACGGGAATCGGTTGACAAGGGACCGCCTAGTGAGCCCTGGACATTGCGACTCAAGCTGGATGTGGACAGACTTCTATCAAACCTGCCCTATCACCACAGTGTGTCTAGTGTATATCCCATTCAAATCTACAATCGGAACATGTCTGAAAAAAATCCCATTATGATCCACGAGAGTTACTATGGTCCGCTCGAGTCCATTGGGAGCTCTCGTGGTACCTTCGTCCCTTTGAGTCCGACCTCCGAGCGCCTATCAAGCACCCAGACAATTGTGACATTCAAGGTTGACTAACTACGGGCTCCTGAGGGGATAAATCCCGCCGGCTAGTAACGTTGAGCCCAAGGGCTTTCTTCCAATGGTTTGGATTCGGCGAGGGAGGGCGAAGGAGGGCGAAATTGCTGGCGGTTGCGCTGACCTTGTACTTGGAAATCCCATCTAGTGGCACAGTGAACTAAACTCGGCATTCATAGTGAACGTCGTCAAGAATCGTATTCTCAATTTAATATTCTCAATTTAATATTCTCAATTTAATATTCTCAATTTAATATTCTCAATTTAATATTCTCAATTTAATATTCTCAATTTAATATTCTCAATTTAATATTCTCAATTTAATATTCTCAATTTAATATTCTCAATTTAATATTCTCAATTTAATATTCTCAATTTAATATTCTCAATTTAATATTCTCAATTTAATATTCTCAATGCAGTATCCTGCCGTACCGAGTATTAATCTTAACAGCTGCTCTGCCATAATCTTCCTGATCGTTGGAGTACCTACTGGTTCTTATTCAGCAAAAGTCTGGATGTTTGGATGTTAGTGTTTCAAAGCGTGATATGGCTCTCCTCTCAGCTGAGGGCTTACGTTCACTTAGTATACCTCATTATGGCAATGCTTCAAGCCTGCAAGGTCCTTGCTTTTCCTTAGCATTCCTATATAGACATCAAAGATATAACGGCACGTTGCTAGGCCTAGGTACTCCATACCCAAGGTTTTTGTCAGCCGGAATAAGCGAGCACGTGACGCACAGTATATAGCCTGCATCTACCCCCTATTCTTAGATAGACAGTTCGCTCAATCAGACAATTCCTCAGCGTACAGCAGCAGCCTTTTGACGGCTGACAGTTTTCCATAGTGGTTCCGGCATTGGCTGAGTCAGCCGACTAACCGGATGGATAGCTTCCGGATTTAGTCAATTGGGAAATGCCCGCGGGCATATGTTATCTGGCGTCACATTACGGGCGACCGCCCGAGTAGTTCATGGTCCTAACCACGTTCAAATCTCTCATCAATGCTTCATTTAATCTTTATCTTAAGATTCTAGAAAATAATATACATCCTAGGCGACCTCCCGATCACTGCCTCGTTCTCATCTACCCCAACGATCATGCTTCGGCCTCGTCCTCGTCCGACGGATCTGCGTATAGGGCCTCATGCCGAGCTTCTTCATCCTCCGGCCCATGACCGAGGGGAGAATATGGTCTCGGACTCCTTGGCGAGCTAGGACGAGCGGCCTGGGGTGTTGTAGGGGCTGTACCAGAAGGACCGGGCAAGCTCATAAGGGACTCAATTCGACGGGCATGCTCATAAGTATCAACACCGTTCCATGATAGTGGTCGCGGCTTGCCGGTGGGCGAGACAAGACCTTGTCTCTGCACCGGGGGCGGAACGAGGACACTGGCACCGAAAGTCTCCCCTTCTGACGCTCCTCGAGCTGTTGCAGTATCAGTAGCTGGCTGTCTGCGAAGTTCCATGAATCTCTGCATCAAGGTTTCTGCCTCTGTACGAGAAGACTCGCACTCGGCGAGTTTACGATTCAGTGTTTCATGTTTAGCTTGGCAGTCCCTGAGTTCGGCTTCCGCTGCTTCACGGCGAGTTGCTTCGAAGGAAACTTTCTGCTTGAGGTCTTCAATTGCTTTCAGCTTAGCCGCCAGTTCGCCGCCGAGCCTCTTTATCTCCGCATCCTTTTCCGCGGCGACCCTGGTTGCCTCCTCTTGTGCGATCCATTGTGCCTTGGATATCGAAGCCAGCTCATGCTGAAGATTATCGACTTCCTTCTGTTGGCCTCTTGCCCTTTGAGTAGCGTCTTTCTTAGCAGCTGCAAGCTCATCCTCGAGCCTGTCGACTGCCTCCTTCTGTCTACTGGCGACCCGCTGGTGCTCCTTATCGTTACGGAGTGCCTTTGCTGTTACGTCCGCTAGCTCACCTTCCAGCCTGCGAATTTCTGCGTGGTATTCGTTCGCCGCATTTTCATGTTCCGTTTGCAGCTCTTGCGCAGTTCCTTGTTCGATGTTTCCCGCTTGGTCGCCGGCAACTGGGTCGTTCCGATCAGCCAGCTCGATCTGCTCTCCCGATTCTTCCTCCTGCTCGCCGCTGAGTTCCTCTGAAATTTTGCGCTCTTTCGCCGCATAGCTTAAGACAAACCAGCTGGTCAAACCGGCCATCAACTGGATAATCACCAGCACGGCGAATTCACGCATGTTGCGATCAAGGGCTTCAGCGCCTGGCACCGTTCCGACTATGCAATTGTCCATGACTACCGTGATCCATATACTTGCATTGTAGGCGAATAGGAGTAATGCGTCCGGTACTGCAGTGGCAAAAATAATAGGTCCACCGAAGGTTTCGCTAATGCTGCCGACAGTTTGGTACAGGGTCACCGGCGGCAATTCAGCTAATGCACAGCAAATTTTGTCTAAAACACTCACCTTCAAAAGGCAACTTGAATAGGAGAAGTCCTAGAACATAGACGTACAGCCCAGCTTTAGAGCGCGCCACCACAGCAGGCAGCATACCTAGGGCCGCCCCCAGGCTTGTGAGTAGCACCCATAAGGCCTTATTGTTCAGAATCTTCACCTTCTCGAGGACTTTCAGCATCATGCCGGTATGGTCGTTTTCTAGGTCATTGTGTTTGTCGAAATATCGAGAAGCCATAATCGCTGGTATCTCAAGAAGCCAGGAGAGAGGAAACATAATCCACAAAAGGTTTTGTGGTGGAGAAGAGTGAGTGAGGCTAAGTCTTGACAGATATTAGCACATTCAGTCCCTTCGTATTTAGTCTGATAAGAAAACCTACCGGGTAATGAAGAGCGTCATCCCAGCGTTGAAAACGATAGTAGTCAGAAAGATGGATACGTAGTAACCGACCAGCTCAGCTCGTTTGGCACCTTTGAGATGTGCTTCGGCATGTGTGTTTTTGTCTCCCGCATGCTGCTTCCTGTACAATTCCAATGACAACCCAAGAAGGACCAGGCCGGCTATGAACGCCACTGCGAACATGCCCATATACCAAGTGGTCGGCCAGTCGAAGTTTCCAACGCGTGAGAAAGTGAGGCCTGAAGCACCCCAGGCTATGCCGCCAATGCTGAACTCGATCAGTCCAAAGGCAATTCCGAGAAAGAGTACTTGGGTGAATCGAGTAGCTTCTTGCGACGATTTGTCGGCTTGCTGGGTATTGTCGCGAGCAGGTTCTTGTGGCGCGTTGTCGGCTTGCTGAGTATCGTCGTGAGCATGTTCTTGTGACGAGTTGTCCGCCTGTGGGGTATCGTCACCGTGATCTACCTGCACTTTATTCCTTGTCTGAAACTTGAATGTACCAGCCTCAACGAAGACTTACCGCATTTGTACCATGGCCTCGAGCTGTCGTACTTGAAACCGTGAAAATCGCCATTCAAGACACCGAGAAGCCCCAGAACCGTGTTGTAAGAGTTCAATGCAAGGGAGACTTGATGGATCCTTCCCTTGTTCATTGATAGAGCCTGTACAAGAGAATTCGACAGCCACAGTCCATCTGTCATGCTTGCCGTGAATGCCAGCGTTGCTATCATCCGCTGTAAGGCTTTGTTTTTCTTGAAAACGCCCATTATGATGTTCAATAACTGCGGCAACGTCACAATCTCCCCAGCGGTCGTCAGCACCCTTGCTGCAAAGTAGTAGCGTTTCAGGACCGCAGGCCCATATGGAAGGTCCGGGCCCCATGCATGTAACACAGAACCGGCAACTTGGCACGCAAAACCGAATAGGATTGAGAAGTGCACGATGGTTTGGAAGACCGGATTTTTAACGGGTCGCTCCAGGATATAACCGACGATCGGATAGAGTAATCCATAGGCAATGTTTGGGAAACAGAGGAGCCAAAAGGTGGATTGCTGAATCGGCTAGGCAGAATCAGCTTCATCCAGGACCGACGGAACACGTGTACGACAAAGGGAAGGCTGGAAGTTTTGGCGTGGATTCTTACCTCTCCGCGAGTCCCAGGGATGAGATCAGCCTGAACAGCCGTTGCCGTGCCTAGTGATGACAGGTTTGCTGAGATAACAGATAGCACAACTACCACCATCCTGAGGACATGGAGACTTGACGTCGCTGTCGCCGTCTCTGAAGATGGAGTTGGAGGCATTGTGTAGGTGCTGCTGCGTTCTTCCAGCAGTCTGGAGTACTCCAGGAGATCAACTTGTTGAGAGATGCGAAATTCGCAGTGATATCCGGCGTGCGCGTTGCGAAATGGCTTAGCGAGATTTGAAGAGTGAGAAAGAGAAGACCACGAAGATTCCTTAAATAAAGTACAACACTACTAGTGATTGCTGCGGCGAACCCTTCAAACGTAGGATTAATGTGGCCACAAGATTCTAGAGCATCCAAGGGTTCGGTGCAACAAACCATTGCTACGTTTGTCAGAATGAGTCTGTGACCTTCTGTGGTACCCCTGGGGACCTCCTCGTCGCTACCACAGGCTGAAACAGGTTCTAAGGATTGGTGTATGCTTCATATGCTTAAAAAAGAAAGTTATTTGTAGAAGGTCATAACTTCAGTGTATCGGCGGCCCCCAACAGCTATTCATGCTAGGCGTGACCTACCGCACCAATCTTCGATCTTTACAGAACTTTTTGGCCCCCATTGGACTTTTCATGCAATAGGAAACGTGATTCCCGGCTTTTTTCACAGATACGTATTGCCTGGTATCACGTCACTGTTGAGGATTCACGATTACCCATTTTCTGCAGGTTGATGGAGCAAACAACGCGTCACCGTAAAGATTTCTAGATCATTTATTATTTGCAGCTTGATAGCTAACCATATCGTATTCAGCTTGATAGCTAACCATATCGTATTCAGCTCCCCACAGTAGAGTCTGGGCCATGCGGAAGGCTTTCATAAGTCCTTCCGTCACAATCTTCGTCGTTAGTCACAGCAGCAGGGTACTTTGCATTTGCACATTAGCAGTGGCTGAGCAATACTGCTGCATATATTCAGGTGAACGCTGACTTTTATGGTAAGCGGGCACGAAACCCGCTGTTGACAGGTTTACGGTAGATAAGAACGAGGCAGTGGTCTGGAGGTCCACTGGGATGTATATCGTTTTCTGGCGTCTTAGGAATAGGATTCATGCAAGCATGGATGAGAGATCTGAATGTAGCTAAGGTCATGGACTACTCCGGAGGGCGCCTGTCAAACGACGCCAGAGAATATATGCATTCCCCAATTTTGCTACTAGGCTAAAGCACTTCCAGCCTCGAAGCTACCATATACTCGTCAGGAGGCCTTCAGTGTGCCGCTCTAGGACGACGTGTGTAACCTTGGGCAAGGCCCCTTCGTTACATTAGATAACTCGGGAGCCCTCCATGCATATTATTATTGCGCGCATAACGGCGTCAGTGTTACGTTATGATGTTCTTAAGTTCTACACAGAGTAACATGTTACTAAGAAGGGCGAGCAGTCTCATAGTGGATCACACATAGCGTGAACAAGATCCAGATGTTCACCACAGTACCATGTCATAGACAGAACGACGTCCATCCGGTTATTCGGCTGACTCAGCCAATAATGCCACTGCAGCCGCAACGCTTCCTTCCCGCCGTGGCACCTTCGTATGGCGCTAAACCCCGGACTCCAGATCTATCTATCAATTGCCATGAGCATAGCGTCATCGATGGACTTACAATCCGTGATCATGGGCGCTAGCTCCGAGGCAATTCAGCCTGCGGCCAGAATGATTTGCGCTCATGACCTTCTTCTTGTAAACCGAACTGATAGAGGACTCAGATCCTACCACTCCTTCGTTTGAGATCGTCACCAAGCGATTTTCTGGCACACACAGCAGAACCCAGTCTCCTAAACTTCAGCTCGCTCCGCCAACATGTCCTCGTCTTCTCATAAAGCCCCACCTCCTGACCTCAATTGTCTCTCCATATCCGAACTTGAACAGCATGCCGCCGTCTTAATGGACAAGCAAACCCGTGACTACTACAACGAAGGCGCCGACTCAGGCTCTACGCTCCTCGAGAACATTCAAGCATACACGAAATACCGCATCCGGCCGCGGGTCCTGCGCGACATTTCACAGATTGACACCTCCATCTCGGTATTCGGGCACCGTAACTCGATACCGCTGGGTGTGGCGCCCACAGCCATGCAATGTCTTGCGCATCCCGATGGGGAGATCGCAACCGCTCGGGCGTGCAAGAATACGAACATTGTCATGGGCCTGTCAAGTTTTGCTACAACTACAGTCGAAGATGTAGCCACGGCGTCAGGCGATAACCCGCACGTGCTGCAGCTATACCTCTTCGAAGAGCGCGCCCACAGTCGGAAGCTCATCGCTCGCGCGAAGAAAGCCGGGTTCAAAGCTGTGTTTCTCACCGTTGACACGCCGGTACTGGGCAGACGCAATTTAGAAATCAGGAACCAGTTCAAGCTACCTAAGCCGTACAAGATTGCCAACTTTGCGGAAGACAATGACTCGGAGGCTAGTGCTACCGTGATGGATGGAACCAGCGGCTCAAAGAAAGCTGAGGAAGGAGCGGAGACGAGTGAAAGTACCTCACCAGCCAGCGCGGCAGGCTATCACGACGGCAAGAAACGCGTACCGCCATCTGGACCCATAACCTTCCACTCGCATGCCGCTAACCCAACGCTGTCATGGGAGAGAGACATTGACTGGTTGAAGAAAGAATGCGCACCCGAGATGCAGGTTTGGGTCAAAGGCATTGCCACAGCGGAGGACGCTATCCTCGCCGTTAAGCATAAAGTTGATGGCATTGTGGTCTCAAATCACGGAGGCCGGCAACTCAATGGCGCTTTGGCCACATTGGACGCTCTCCCTGAAGTGGTCGACGCAGTACGGCGGAGAATACCTGTTCATGTCGACGGCGGGATTAGGCACGGCACGGACATATTCAAAGCCCTCGCCTTGGGCGCCGACTTCTGTTGGATTGGTAGACCGGTGCTGTGGGGATTAGCGTACAAGGGGCAGGATGGTGTGGAGCTTTGCTTACGGCTTTTGGCTGATGAGTTTAAGCTGTGCATGGGCTTGGCAGGCGTTGTGAGAGTGTCTGATATTGGTAAAGAGTACCTTGTCAGGATCGATAAGAGCGGATTTGTGAGCAGATTATAGTGCCGGCATTGACGAGCTATCGTAAAGACTACGCCGTCCATATTCCTATCTAAAAACCTTACCCTTCGAGAGGGGATTCTTTCGCTCCATCGTAGGAAAAACCACATCTACTATGGTACACGCCAAACTGGGCGACAACTGCCGGGGCTGAGTTTGCAGCTTAGGTAGAATGGAAGTAAGCTGATGTTAGCTTACCCCACATCCTCGGCGCTAGTTCCCGCGTGGCACTAGAGATCCCTCCCCGGATTTCGGCTTCCTTCTGTCCCATCCAAAGCTGCCAATAATGTGATGACCGTCTTAACGATGTCTTCACCCTCAGGAAACGATCCGCCGTCTTCAAAGGAAACCGATGCGAGAGCGCGGAGCCTCACGACGCGTTATGTTAACTTTTCACCTCAATTCTAATCATCGGCTACGCTGAACGACGGCGCTACTCCTCAGCCAGTCCACTCTAAGAGCATGACGATCGAGTCCCTCAATGCGCCCTTCAATGGACAGCTCACGACACCTGTCGTGGCCGTCATCCTCTGCTCTGGCATCTCTCTGTACAACGCGCTCGAGCTGATTCTCCTCATCCTTATTACCTTCAAGAAGTGGAAGGGGTTATACTTCTGGAGTCTGCTGATCTCATCCGTCGCCGTCGGAGCATACAGCGTGGGCTACCTGATTCAATACTTCAAGGACAGACACGTTCTCGTGGGCGATATCATCAATAACATTGGTTGGATTGCAATGGTGACCGGGCAGTCTGTCGTGCTGTATTCACGCCTTCACCTGATACTACACGATTCCAAAGTCCTCCTGTTCGTGAAATGCATGATTGCAACGAATGGCGTCGTGTTCTACATTTCGACCACCGTGATTCATTACGGAACTTATACGGATTTGAGGGGCTTCCATGACGGATTTAAGGTCATTGAAAGAATTCAGATGACGGCCTTCTGTATCCAGGAATTCATCATCTCAGGGCTTTACATGAAGGAGGTTATGCGGTACTTGAAGATTGCAACACAAGAGCGTACGCGAAGGACTTTGGCCGAATTGTTCATACTCAACTTCATCATCATCTTGCTGGACATCGGCCTGTTGGTGATGGAATATATGAACCTGAGTATTTTCGAACTGACCTTCAAAGGCCTCACCTACAGCGTGAAGCTGAAGATGGAAATGGCGATATTGAGCAAGCTTGTGTCTATGGCCCAATCCGGCAGCAATATTGTTTTCGGAAACGAGACAGTATGTGGTCCTGATGGAGATATATTGGGACGTTCAAGATCAAATACGACTGATGGGCTGCAGATGATCGGGCCTTCAATATCAGATGAGAAAGGCCAGCCACGCATAGTGGAGCACTCATCATCAGCTTTGCAGGACTGTTCTTCGAGTTTGGCCGAATGAATCCAGACAAATGTTCCCCACTCATCTGCCCTGTGGATGTCCTTCCAGAGCTTAAACCAACTTCTCATCAGCCGAGCCACAGGTGCATGTACGCAAGAGTAACCGCCAGTTCCTCGAATCGTACTGAAGCTCGCCGCTGTCGACGTAGCCGTGCCAATACTTTTGACCACCATGTTTTAGCCGCACGAACTCGCAGCGGAGCATTACCCATACTTGTCGTCTCCCAACATTACAGAGCCTAAGTTGTTGCTGTGACAACCGCATTCCACAAGTTATGCTCTTGCGGTGACTCTGTCCCGCTGGGCTGGGACGGTCGATGTGTTCTAGAAAAGAAGACTTGGATCGGACAAATACTTCGACACCCGGACCACGCTCCGCGACGTGATCCAAATTCAAACTACCTGAGCTTTCCTCCGGTCCCAAGTCCCTTCGATGTCCGTCTCAGTGCTTGCCTAACCGAGCATACCTAAAGGGGTTTCGACTTTTGCCGATATATTTAGCCGAGAAGCCGGTTCATGGAGTAAGATGGCTAGTCACACTGCTTGTGACTACGGCTAAGTGTACACGCATTGAGTATCGTAAGGGTAAGATATACAGCATAGATTCGATGAGGTATATGGAAAAGAGGCTTAAAGAAGCGACGACAGAACCACTGACAACAAGACCTTATGAATGATACGAAGAGCTCGCGCGACTTCTGCATGCCACAGAAACAACTTCAGATTATCTGGACATGTGTTTGGAGCCGCATCATCTCTCCCTTAGGCAGTACTGCTCTCGGATTATAAGCTCAATTAGAGTTGCTCTGGCTCTTTCGATTTGGGTAGACGTAGAAAGTCTCGAGCAGTGGCCGAACCATAGGAATCATCAAACAATCCCGTGATCGCAGAATCGTTGAACACCTTCGGTATGGAATGGTCTAGGAAGAGGAAGATTTATACATAAGCTGCATTAACTTTTACCATATCGTGACGCCGTTCACTCCACCTTATTCTAGATCATCACCTATACCTGAAGAGATTCACAGACGGCCTAGAGTAACCCACCGTAGCGGGAAAGTTACTATAGTCCGGCGTAAACAGAATGCAGTCATTGCAATCCGACCCGAGACTTGTGTTATTCAGCCATGCGGGCTCCCAATACCAAACACCACGCCCTAGCCCGCGAGGGACCTGCCTCACGATGCTGATCACGTCGTCCGTCCACTCAATCTGTCCCGGGATACTGTACGGAATTTCTGGCTCGGAGGACGCAGGGATGGGGTTCCACTGCCCGTTACAAATGGCCGGGTAATCTGTCTCGACAACTTGGATCGGCTTGTTGTATTTCAGAGCCAGGGTATTCAGCGAATTGCGCAGATTGTCAAAGGTCGCCGAAGTGCCGTAGAAGGGGTAGAAGCTGAAACCGAAAACGTCCCACGCTGACAGAGGCACACCGTTCGCAAGCAACGCGCCGAACCATCGTTCTTGGAGTGTCAGGTTCCAACCATTGTCAATGTGGATCATGACTTGTGGCTTGGCCACCCCGGCAGTAATGGCATCGTCAACGCCGGCTCGCGCCGCCTTATATAAGGTAGCCAAGTTGGAAAAGTTAGAGGCCAGAGCATCTAAAGGTTGGACGTCCACGTCGACATATCCAACAGGCCATAGCATGCCGTGGCGTATCTCGTTACCCAATGCGACGATGTCGAGGTTAATTCCAGCCTTCTTGAAGGCCACGAGGGTGTCTCTGACGTAACAACGCAGGGTAGTAGCGAGTGGGTCAAGTTCCATGGGCCAAGCAGCAGGCGGAGGTTGTTTGTTTGGGTCGGCCCAATAGTCGCTGTACGCTGTTAATGCGTGCTTGATTCTCGGTGCCAAGGCAGCTTCTCCATGAGCGTAGAGGTACATACGAGAAATGGTAATCAAGATAGATTTTGTATCCTGCATCTTGGAAGCGCTTCGCCAGTGCCAGGTTGTAGTCCAAGCCACTGGTGCCGCCCTCAGGATTGACCCAGAGGCGGAGACGAACGGAGTTCATCCCTCCATCGGCCAGGATCGCATCCGCGGTGCGAGTCTGGTTGTTCCTTGCGGTGTCCTTGAAGATGTTGCCTGCATCTTCGAGTGTCTTCAGCGAGCTCAAGTCGTGGCCTTTGTAAAAGAAGGTCGTGCTGAGCTCTTGACTAACAGATCGTCAGCGCCGATCAGTCCCATGTACACGGCAAATGCCTTACTGAGGGGGACTAGCTACTGCTGCTACGGCCACAAAAGGCAGAGTTGGAAGTACAAGACGTTTGAGCTGCATTGTTGGTAAATCGCAATTGAGAGGCTGTGACAGACAATGTGATATGGATTCAGGTTACTCATTCCCTTCCCCACGCCCATATATATAGCTTCTTCATCTCAACACCCCACGCCATAGTTTCTTAAAGCAACATGATATCACGGCGGCAATTTCAGGCTCTTTCCCCTGAATCCATACGTCTGGTGCTAAAACCCTACTGCAGGGGCTCGCCACCAGGACTGTAAAGCTGGCTCCCAGACTTCTGGCAGAATAATTCCCGGTTGGGAACGTGGGGTGTGCGGCCGTAAACGGACGGGAAACGTCAAGCGACAAATCACTGCGCAGAGTCTCCTCGCTTTCTTCAACCCCACTCGGAGCATGGACATCCGGCTAAATCCTGCTCACCCTGATCGACGCACATCCTAGCCCAGGGTGCACATTTTATGGGGAGACTTCCCTTAATATACTGGTACAGGGCACAGGTAGAAGTATCTACCGCCCAGTGCTCACCGGTCGTTTCTCTGTATAGATGACGATCGCGAATGCTGGCTAGGCAGTGCCGCTGTTTGCCTGCAAGGGGACATCTTCGCCTAGTTGAATTACCTCCAGGTACGGTCGTGATGAAGAGGCGGGGTTAGCATACATCAAAACTTGCTGCGGAAAACGTGTAAAGCTAGCCTTCACCTGATGCCACGCTCCGCATACGGTATGCAGCTCTCGCTAAACTGACTCTGATGATATAACTTTGCATCCAGTTGGCCATCTGTGTCATCTGAGCTTCCCAACAAAGCATTCCTGAGGCTTTAAGTAAGAAGTACTTCATTTCCGGGGCGTGAATGTTAGCATGATCAGATTCAGGAATAGCATTAGCCGGCGTGCTAACTAGCTGTAACGTGCTTTCACTAATGATTGATATGCGGGGCAAAATACGAATATGCATAGTAAAGAGCGGGGCAGGCCCGACTGCCATCTGCAGCATTAACCATTAATGCCCTATAAGTACTGTACCTATATCCTGTGCATCCCTTTTTCGCTGCACGGGAAGATATTACTCCTTCGTTTCGCTGCAATATGGCGTTTCTGGTAAGATGGAGACTACTGGCCTTTGTTGCCTCCACTTTTATGTGGCTCTTGGGACAGGTTGTCCGTGCCCAGAACTCAGAGCTCAGTCCCTGGCCACTGCATGCAGATGGATTGAACAATGTCGTACAGTGGGATCACTACAGTTTCGAGGTCGACGGAAAAAGAATATTCTTATTTGCAGGAGAGATGCACTACTGGCGGATTCCTGTGCCTGAGATGTGGGGAGACATCCTCCAGAAGATCAAAGCCGCAGGTTGCAATGCCTTCACCTTTTACGGGAACTGGGCTTACCATGCTCCGAACCCTTCGACTATCGACTTTTCCAGTGGTGCTCATAACTTTTCTCGCCTGTTCGAATTAGCTCGTGAGATAGGTCTTTATGTCTTAGTCAGACCTGGGCCATACGTAAATGCAGAAGCAAACGTAAGAGGGCTTCGGTACCTACATAATCCATTGTATTGATTCTTAACTTTGCTAGGCTGGTGGCTTCCCGTTATGGCTCACCACTGGGGACTACGGTAGCCTTCGAAACAATGACTCTCGTTACACTGCAGCGTGGCAGCCGTATATGTCGGAATTCGCCGCTATCACTAGTGATTATCAGGTCACCACAGGTGGAAACGCCCTCGAGTACCAGATCGAGAACGAGTATGGCCAGCAATGGCTGGGCGATCCTACTTTGAGAGTCCCAAACGAAACTGCAATCGCTTATATGGAACTTCTCGAGGCAAACGCCCGAGCGAATGGGATTGATGTGCCTCTTTTCCACAACAACCCAAACATGTACACCAGATCCTGGTCGCAGGACTGGTCAGGTGCGGGAGGAAATGTGCATGTCTATGGTGTTGACAGCTATCCTGCAGTTAGTCCTTCACGATTGCCAAGTCAAAACTATAGCAGCTTACTTTTTCAAGTGCTGGAGCTGTAACCTTCAAGAATGCACCACCACCAACGGGCCATATGTTGCGTTTCAAGTGATGTCTTATTTCGACCATTTTCAATCAGTCTCACCAACGCAACCGGAATTTTTGCCAGAATTTCAAGGTGGTTCTTACAATCCGTGGGGCGGGCCAGCAGGCGGCTGTGGGAACAACACAGGACCGGACTTCGCAAACCTTTATTATCGGCACAACATCGCCGAAAGAGTTACGGCAATGAGCCTCTACATGTTTTATGGAGGTACGAATTGGGGATGGCTTGGCGCCCCTGTTGTTGCCACAAGCTACGATTACTCCGCACCAATCTCCGAAGATCGATCAATTGGGTCCAAGTACTACGAAACGAAGAATCTGGCTTTGTTTACAAGGGTTGCCGAAGATCTTCGAGTCACTAACCGCATCAACAACAGCACTGCATACTCTACCAACCCTGCCATCCTAACAACCGAGCTAAGAAACCCACAGACCAACGCGGGCTTCTATGTCACTGTCCATGCTAACACAACTCTGTCGTCTGCCGACACGTTCAGGCTGCACGTCAATACCTCACTAGGAAGCCTGACGATACCCCAGAGATCCGGGCCAATACTCTTGAACGGACATCAATCCAAAATCGTTGTCACTGACTTCAACTTCGGATCTCACAGCTTACTCTACTCCACCGCAGAAGTACTGACATACGCAGTTTTTGACGGAGCCCCTACTCTCGTCCTCTGGCTTCCTGATGGCGAGTCTGGCGAATTCTACATCAAGGGTAGCGAGGAAAGTTGCGTGTCTTCATATCCCGCGTCCTCAAATATCGGCTACTACCCCGACGAGCATGGCCTGTTGATCACACTCACGCAGCAGCACGGCATGACCGTATTGCAGCTTGATGAAGGCCTCAGGGTTGTCATTTTGGACCGGACGGCTGCTTACCCATTCTGGGTTTCTGCGCTGACCGCTGACCCGCTCGTGCCGGTCAATGAAACGGGCACGCCCTCCTAAATCCTATAGGTATCAACACCTAACGCTAACTTTGTTTGCAGTTCTCGTGCAAGGGCCGTATCTCGTCCGTGGAGCTTCGTTAAGTCCAGACGGAGGGACACTGGCACTCACTGGAGACTCACTGAACTCGAGCGTTATCGAAGTGTTTGCCCCAAACTGCGTCCATACCATATCATGGAACGGCAAAAGCCTCAACGCGGCCAGAACGCCTTACGGCAGCCTGAAAGCTGGTCTTGTCGGGCCTGGTACTGATTTGCTAATTCTGCCCCAACTCGGGCCTTGGAAAGTCAACGACAGTCTTCCTGAGCGTTTGCCGAGTTACGAGGATTCTGGTCCAGCATGGGTTGGTAAGTATATACCCGCATCAAGCATCAAGTATTTCCTCTCGCATCCTGCGACGCCCAAACTTGCTCACGCGCCATGCAGCTGCCAATCATACGACCACCCTTAATCCTAGCCCACCAGCTACGCTTCCGGTACTGTACGTAGACGAATACGGTAAGGAGACCCCTATGTCAAGTCCCGCCAAATATTGCTAATTACTACAGGTTTCCATACCGGCGTCCACCTGTGGAGAGGCTACTTCGCTGGGAATGCCACAGGAGTGTTTCTCAATATCCAAGGTGGTACTGCATTGTAAGATAGCAATCTAACCTACCACTACTCTCACGCTTGGCTGATTCTGTTCTCTTTTATAGTGGTTGGAGTGCCTGGCTGAATGGCGTATTCATAGGCTCCTTCCTTGGGAGTGCTAACCTGGAAGCGGGCAACAACACATTGACCTTCCCAAGCAATACCGTCAACCCCAGCAATAATGTGCTCCTCATCATCCAAGACAACAACGGGCACGATGAAACAACCGGTGCTTTGAACCCTCGCGGCATCCTCAATGCCACTCTTCTAGGCTCTTCATCCTTCAGCTTCACATCTTGGAACGTTGCCGGCACCGCTGGCGGCGATGCTCACCTCCTTGACCCCATCCGCGGCCCCCTCGCCGAGGGAGGACTCACCGCAGAGCGCCTGGGCTGGCACCTCCCCGGCTTCGACGACTCGGCCTGGCTCACCAGCTCCCCGACCACTGGCTTCTCAAGCCCAGGAGTTCAATTCTATCGCAGCGTCGTGCCACTCAACATCCCCTCAGGCCTCGACGTATCACTGTCGTTCGTGCTCAGCGCACCGGGATCGCAGAAGGTACGCGCGCAGCTCTTTGTTAACGGATATCAGTATGGCCGGTTCAACCCGTGGATTGGCCACCAGACGGAGTTTCCGGTGCCGCCGGGGATCCTGGACTACACCGGCGACAATACGATTGGGCTGGCGGTGTGGGCGCAAAGCGAGGAGGGTGCACAGATCGGGGTGGAGTGGAAGGTTAACTATGTTGCGGACACGTCATATGATGTGCGGTTTAATGGTAGCTATTTGCGGCCTAGCTGGACACAGGAACGGTTGATGTATCAATGATTTGTGATGGCAGTGGCCATTTAGCTAACACGTCTGGGTTTAGCCCACGACAAAAGTAATAGTTCATTTAATAGATAGGACTAATGGAACATTTGACCAGACTTATAGAGACTATGCTGTCAGAGAAACAAGTATCCCGTATAATGCCATTTTTTAAAGGTTTCTACCGGCCACCAGAGGCAGCTGTAGACAGTAGCTAGTTTGTTCCTCTGAACAATCTGTTACTCCAGGTGCTAAAATACTCTCAGGGGGTCCCGAACACCTGGACTAGATACTATACACCACTAGGCATATCCACGCATGTTGGTGATTACGGCTCTTGAACTCATTCATTCCAATGGTAGACAAGTCTAAGGGATATTTCGCGAAGCTAGTACCCATCATAGTATGTATATATCCACGCAAGCTGCGCGATATACTACAATCACTGTCAGCGTCTTTACATTGCCGCTGTTTCAATGCGAACTTCACCGTGCACAAGGTGTGTATTTTCATTTAGAGCTTGTGGGCCATGCTTTATGATGTACGGAATTTGCGACGGGCTCAGCGCATTTCTGTCCGCAATGTCTCTCTGAAATCTAGAAGAATGACCGCGTCGACATTTAGCTTTCATACTCTAAGTAATTATCTTGCAATTAGTATGGTTGTACAGTATCAAGCGTCTCTGCAATTATATTGTCCCAATGCGTTCGTCTGTAAAGAGAAGTCTCGGGTGTTTGAAATTGTATTATTGTCGGCCAGTATATAGGACAGGGATGCTAAGCGTTCACGTGCTCTGTTCTTACCCCATGCAAATTCTTCGTGTACTAGATAATTAGTCAATCAACAGACACTGCCTCAATCAGCACAATTAACGACCATTGCTGGCCGACAACTATGGTGGGAGGCATATTAATTGTTACGAGACCTTGCGTATGTATCATCACGCCGGCGTAGATCCTATCACCTAACAAGTAATACTCATGCAGAGCAGTAGATCTACCTCGGCAAGCTAACGCCGTCACAACCAACTGCATCAAGAGCTTGTACACGACACCACGCTCAAAATGGCCAACTTAAGGTCAAATGGCAAATCTGTCGCCAGCTTCCGCCGCAGCAATCGCGCGACTGAGGGCATATTGCCCGCCACCAACCGTCTTTCACTCTCTGCCGCTGTCACGAAGGGCAGCAGTGCTGATACTGCTGTTCGCTGATCGAAGAGGAAACCTAAGAGTTGTTCTGACTATGCGCGCAAGCACATTGAAGTCTTATGCTGGTCAAGCTGCTTTACCTGGAGGCAAAGCTGACTCCTTAACGGAGACGCCTTTCCAAACCGCTCGACGCGAAGCATACGAAGAAATCGGTCTCCCCCTTCGGGACCATAAACTTCCCTATCCGTACCGCGTCGAGCATCTCTGCCAATTGCCCACCAATCTCGCAAAGACTGAACTGGGAGTCCGTCCGTGCGTTGCCTTCCTATCCCCTACACGGCAACCCGACCCAGAGAAGAACTCAAAACCAGCCCAAGATACGAAGGAGCCCAAGATTCCCCTCGACGCTGAAGAGATCCTGATCCCCCGTCTCTCTGCTCTCGAAGTCGCCGCTGTCTTCTCCGCCCCCTTCCACAACTTCCTTGTCTCGCAAGATGAGAGCGATCCTTCACCATACCCGTCCGCCCGCTCCTCCGGCCCATTCTACACCTCTGCTTCGGCATCGTCGTTTCCCGGTCACGAAGCCGCAGGATTCCCTTCGGAATGGTATCGCGGCATGTGGACGGACTGGCACGAGAGTCGGTGGCGGATGCACAACTTTTACATCCCAGTCAAGGGAAGAGCTGTCACTTTTAGCGAGGATTTGGAGAGAAAAGCGGAGACGGCAGGACTGAATGGAGAGCGTGAGACGGCGAGTGGTGACAGTCAGGAGAAGATGGTGCCGAGAGAGCATGGGCCCCCAAATGCGTCGACTCTGGCGGATAATGAAGCCGCCAAGGTCAGTTCAATCCACTTGCCGCTTTAGGCTCTGCCACAATTGCGGTGAGCATGAAGCTGAAGGGACGACACAGGATCTCCGTAACAAAGAGCGCTTCCGCGTCTTTGGCATGACCGCGCGGATCTTAGTAGACTGCGCCAGGGTAGCTTATGCGCAAGAACCTGACTTCGAACACAACTCCCATTTCGGCGATGAAGATATGATTAAACGTCTCATGGCCATTGGTAGGTTACCGGCTAAGAAGCCTAAGGGAAGTGAGTTCACCAGGGAAGACCTGCGGCGGGCGGCTGATTACAAACTTTGATCATTCGGTGCCTAGATCGGTTGAATATGGTATTGACCCAGGGATTTAGAACGATGCTGTACGGCTTTATATTTGGACGTATCTAGATGACCAACAGACAATAGATCTCATTCTGTTACCACAAGGCGTCAACCAGCCATTCCTACCCCGTTGTAACCCGGAGGAAGGCAGCCCGAATGTTCAGAAACCCGGAAGGTCGTACTCACCAAGCGTTATAACCTCAACAACAACCTTTCAAACTACCCACGGATGAAATGGCGCAGGCGGTTAGTTTAACTCTGGAGACTCGCCATAACATACCGTAAAGGGTAAAGAAGTCGCCAGTCCGAAACCCGCATACGGAGCAAACCACATCGGTGGTTTCGTAACCGCACACCACTCGATCTACTATCGGCGTAGGGGTGTTGTGCGGTGAACTTTTGCCTCATCAATGCACTTGACCTTCTTTTAAGCTCTATTCATTGCAGACTTGTCCGCTGCTGAAAGAATATTCGTACGAATCTTACTATCGCGCTCGCTTGTGCTGACTTTTGTTGATTCTGATTATAATATGGTTGACATGACCGATGCGACCATTAAGGCGAAATAATTCAGGCACCTTGCGGCGATGAAAACAAGCACCATTGGATGTTGTGTTACAACCCATGTGCAGAAGGTTATATCAAAGCGGGTCCTAGATCCTGCAGAACAAGACAGTCCAAGCGTCTCAGCTTTCATTGACCGCCAATAGAAATTTCCAGCCTTGATCCACCGGCATGGACGAGACTGTCCGTCTCAGCTACGCGTCGAATGTGACGGGAACGTTGACCCTTGAGCTTTGTTTTCTTTGGCACAACATTGTGGGACGTTCAACTTCTCTCCTTGCCGTCTGCTGTAGAAAGATAGTGCTCAGTGGCGGCGCGCTCAGACATCCGCTTTGACTGCAGTCCCACTCGAACACTCATAAATCCAACCAAAATTCGAGAATGTTATCCTTCAGACAAATATAAAGCTCCCCGTCTTCTTATATCTCTGAGCGCTGGCGAATTGTGACGGGATCCCTGACAAAGACTTGGAAATCGATCATTAACCCAAAACCCGCGTCCCTGGTTTTTCCCACTGAACGCAAACATGGAGAACAACCTTCATATACTTTTACCCCTCATCCCGGTGCTTGTGCCATTGTATCTGATCGTCCGCGAACTGATACGAATGAGACCACTCGCACACCCGATCTTCCTTATCGAAGTCATAATTCCAGCCTTTTCTATCGAAATAGAAAACCCAGGTCCAGCTCTTCCTCATGCAGATGATGCTCCATCAGATGAAGATCGTTTAGATGAAGAGCATCTCACGGCGCAGGAAATGTTGGACAACAATGAGTATGCCCCGCAAGGAGAGGATCTCTTAGATGAACAAAACCCTGACGACGGACAGATCTGATGATGGCGATGCGGAGGATATACAAGCAGGACAATGGGCCTTCTTACCGTAGAGTATGATCTGGAGTAATTCTCAAGAGCATAAGGATGAGGAGTAAGCGAGGTCCTGAACATACATACCCGATGGTCAGTGCAATGGAGTTGTCGATGCTATCTCGAAGACTAGCTGATGCCTAGCAGGAAATGTACATTGCAGTAACCGCCAATCATCTTCGCTATAGTACATCTTTCCGGCGTCAGTTTGGACCGCAACGGTGACAGGCACTGATGGGCGAGCCCGGCGTCCGTCTCTGATGGCCAAGAGTAGTGCACATCCAGCAAATGTACTTGGCTGTGCTCGCTTTCTACTTGATACTCGCGTCCCCGATCTGCCGTAGTCTGCCGTCTGCCCTCCGGTCTCCGTCGAAAGTATATCCCTCGTGTTCATGGGATCGGTGTGGTTTCCCAAACCTCTAACACGATCAAGAGATAGCACCGCCGAAGTTGCGTACAGAAGGCGCAGCGAACCGCTATCACCCAGTCATAAGAATGGCTTGGCCTTAGAAATGTTCTATAGTAGATACATGTATATATACAGTCTGCTCAAGCACTGATTGATGCAAGCGTCCACGTTCCCCTCCAGCTCGTAAGAACAAAATTCAAAAGCATCATAGTTTGAAGGGACTCATATCCGTCCGATCCCCTGCTTCACGGATAGCCCAACGGTCAGTTTGACATCCAACGCCATCATACACAAAACGCCCACTGCGGGTAATGCCAAAAAAGCCATTGCTGTCAACCGGACAAGCACACATCGCAGACAACCGCCCTGCGCCTCGTCAAAGTCAAAGATCAAAACTCCATCTCATCCTCGGATCCCTCCTTTCCGGCTCTTCATTCTCCTCCCCACTAAATCTCCATTTGCCATCTTGGCCCGGGAACCTAGACTCCACCTCGGGAACATGTAGCTCCACATCCTCATTCTCGTCCGTCGGCGGCAACCGGATCCGTGCCTCCAATGGCGGACTCCTGATGAATCTTGATTTCAGCAGGGCATTAGGCGACACCAACTCTTGGAGAATCCTCAGCGAGTCGTCCTTGATCACTACAGGACCACGCCGCTGTATCAGCCGAGGGACTGAATCATCTGACCTGGAATGGTCATGGCCAGCAGCGGAATCGCGGTCTGCCGCTCTCGTTCTCATATCAGCCAATGGGGCGGGGATGGCGTGTGGTGAAGGAGGGTCTTCTGCTGAGACGACGCTAGCGGAGCCGTTGGGCGAGGTTTGCGGCCGCATCCCGCCTATGCCACTATCCGCCGTGCTGGGCGATGAAGAATCCTCCGAAGAAATGTGCTTCTTGATGACAGTATCCGTCGATTCGTCAGAGATTGCGGTTGGCTCAAGACGCTGTCTCCTCCGTAGCTCTTCGTTCGATGCCACCGACTTTCCCTTCGACACCAGTTCTCTATCGTGCCGTTGTCCGCGTAGCAATGCATTTGAGCTTCGCCTTGACACTGGAGTCGGTGAGTCCGGCAACTCTCCCCTTCTATACTTTTCCTCGATCATCTTAGAACTTATCTTTCGTCCCAAGCTTTGATCGTCCGCTTTACGACTGCTGGTACCACTGCCGCTTCTACTCCTGTTCCCACTCGCAGGTTCCTTACCCTCCATAACTCTTGGCGGTGGCGGCGGTTGTTTGAGCCATGTATTGTGATGCTTGTGGATCATGGGCGAGCTGACAACAGGCGGATGCAATTCGTTGAGTGGTGGGTTGCGAGCGTAGTAGTACCCTTCGGAACCACTGTAGGGACTGTCGGTTCGCGCAACGCCAGGTATGCCCACTGATGCTCCCGCCGTGCTGCCTTGTCTTACGGGTCCGCGCCTAGAGGCTACCGTGGCTGTCTGCGCACCCCAAAGATCTTCATCATCTCTCTGATGACGCCGTATATGCCATTTGTCTCCGTTGGGTACTGGTTGCCCCTGATCGGGCGGAGTGCCTGTCCCATTGAATTCGCGACTGGAGTTAGGATCAAATCCGACAGTGCTGTTCGTGCCCACACTTGTCAGAGTCCGACGACTTCCACTCCGTGCTTTCCTCGCCTTCTTCGTCTTGTTTGGTGGACCCGGCCCAAGGGCAATCTCTTCGCTCCAATGGGGATTGGTACTGAATGGTGCGGGTTGCCGGACGTGATGTGGATTCTGCATCTCATAGGCCTCACGGTCGCGTCGGTCCCGCTTGGCTTGATTCCGAAGGTTGCGACGGTGCGCACGGTGGAAGCAGGGTGCGCATGAGAGATAGTAGTGGATAGCAGACTGTATCCCTTGGCTCCAAGACATGTTTCAAATGACCTCTATCCACGCAAAATGGTTTTGTTATGTATGTACTACCAGCAACTGTGTGGGTGGAGCTGCCGGGCTGTTGTGAGTATGCAGAGGGTTATGGGTGCGCCTTCTGCATAGGGTATTCATGTCATTGAGCACACCAGGCTTTCGAGGAAGGGACGGAGTAGAGGCAGTTGACAGCCATGTCTTGTGCTTTCCAACGCACGACACTTGACTACCGTGAGGTCCGTGACAAGCCGGAGGAGGCGCAGATTAGAGCAGGTTAGATCGAGCGTAGGGCTTGCGGGAGTCGGTTGCGCTGCATATGTTGTTTCGAGATGTGATATCTCGTTCTGAGGTCGGAAGTTGCTTGTAGAAGCAAATTCACACCTTTTCCTAGCCTCCTGGAAACGGTCGACTGAAGGACAAACTGTATGTTTACTTTTGCCGGGGGCGCGCCGTGGGAGGTAGTGCACTCCAAAAGGCCCTGTAAAGCTTGAGTGAGGAAGCGAGAGAAAGCTCACTTGTACTGGACGAGCCTAACACATCTACATATGTTGGCTCCTTCAGATATCGTATATAAAGGTTGGTGATGTTGTTGTATGAAGTAGTAGAAATAAGTGTAGCGATGATTAGTCGGAAAGGCGCTCAACCGGGACCCAGTTGCTTTGCGCAATGACGTACCGGCCTCTCCACCACGAACCGAGCCCGACTCCAAGATTACCATGAGCAGCGGGCTGCTACAGACTATCAATGTAGGTATAACGGTAAATTCGTTGTGAATCTCACGAGCCGGTGAACAACAGTTGCGTATTGTGGTGAGTGCAAGAGAAAGGGATCTGTCTTCTCTCCCCTTCCCCCAAGGGACTGCAAAGTCTGCAACTAGGAGGTTTTACAAGAGGGATCTATATTACTCTACGCCTAGGATCGGAATCTACACAGTCTCGAAAATACACATTGATAAACGCTCCTCTCTACAACTGCTTGACATAGCTAATGGTATCCAGCTTTTGAGAATTACACAACGTTTACTCATCGATCTCTTCTTCAAACCTGTCGTCTGACCCAGGCGCAGGCGGGCAACTAGATCCATGAGTAGTTCCTGAAACGAGGCTAACAGAACCTTTCGGTACTTTCTTTTTGCCTCCTCTTTTTCCTTTTTTCGCCGAACCATCAACGCTCAGCGGAGCTTCCCTGACCCATCGAGCTATCGCTTCTGCTCGCTCAGTCGCAATAGAAAACTCCTCACCACCTTCCTGTGCCCAACGTGAGGCATTTGCTTGTGTGTGCTTTTGATGCGTCGGTATTTCGTCGATATCGCTATCTTCCCGGTCCTTCAGCAGCTTTGCATTGCCGTCTTCCTTCTTCGCTTGTCGACCGAATAACGGATCCATACCTCCGTTCTTGGAAATGGCTTCCTCCCACTCCCAAGCCCTCCTCTCCCTGGCCCGACAGGCCTTGTGAAAGCTGTCTTGGTCGACGACTCTCTCATCGCTCATAGCTTCCAGAATCGCTTGCTTCCTGATCCGCTCGGTCTTCATTTCTTCCGTCTCATGCTCGCTCAGCGGCCTGGTAGCAGTATCTTCGCCGGCACCTGTCTTTGTAAGATTTGTGCCACCGGCAGAGTCGTAGACCTCCATTTGCCCTTTTCGTTCATGAAACCCCTGATCTGGAACCGAACCGGGCCGACCTTGCCACTCAGGCGACGCAGAGGGCCGGCACAGATCTTCCCAGCTGATCGATAGTCCTATCCAGTTTGCGGTCTGCCGCAGAATCTCGACCCAGTCCGTACTGGCTGGCGACCTCCAAGGTGAGAAAATCGGATAACCGTCAAGCGTGCGCATGAGTCTCGCGACGGTATGCGCGTGGCGGCGCAGTTCGGTAGGAGAGGTTTGCAGAAGACAATGGCTAAGGAGCAGGCAATGAAGGACCTCAGGGAGAAGGGGATGGTAGGTAACTGATTCGGCAGTTGCTGCAGAGAGAAGGTTTTGCCGGGTTGAAGACGGGGAGTATTCTCTGGAGAGGGATGGGTTGGAGAAAGGAAAATCGGGGATATTTGCAAGCGGTGTCGCTGAGAACAGGCTAGACACTTGATGTACTTCCGGGGCCGGGAACGACCAATCATTCGGGTGGCTCTCGTGATGCACGTCAACCCATGGATCTTCCAACACCTTTGGGCGCAGAACGACAGCGTTTGACGCTGGACCGTGCTGAGGTGAAAGTTTTGCCGACGAGTCCGCAGATTTGCGATTTGATACGGTCGTCTTCTTCTTGGGCATGCCGTTCGCTGCAAGATTGAGACGGCGCTGGAGTTCGTCGGCGATGCCTACCGGTAGTCCTGCAGTGTAGTCAAGGTGGGATAGGAAGTCGACATAGTCTTTGAGCGCACGCTTTGCATTCGTCTTGACAATTTTCCGAGCTGCAAGGTGTTGGCGATGAGCTTCCAACTCTGCCGCAGTCCGCTCGAGCAACGCTGGGCCGCGCTCGTCCTGAGAAGCTTCACTGACTGCTGAAGTTCGTTTCCGTAATTGCGAGAGGCTGTAGTTATCGAGAGCCTTGTGTACGTGACTACATGCTATACTCAGATGAACATTGGCACGATAAAATAGCAGTTGAGTTTCCAGACTAGATGGCTGGTCTTCTTCCAAGAATTTTGCATCTTGGGTCCAATTGCCGCGACTTCTCTTACGCTGTTCCTCTTCTCGAATCGTCCTGGCTAACACTAACTGCTGCCTGCCAACCTTATGCTGCGCCTTGATATACCGAGCAATGGAGAGACCTTCCGTAAGATCTTGAACAGCGCCTAGCCAATCTTCTTTGAATATCTTTGCCACAGCCCGTGTCCTCCATGGCGCTGCATCATGCGGCGAGGCGGCTATCATCTCATCCAAAGATTCCAGAGGAGTGTACTCTGCCATCATCCGCGATGGTATTCTTTCATGGAAGAACTGCACATATTTCGCATCCCTATCTTCTGGTTTGCGCTTTAATACGAACTGCGCAACGTCGTCTATAGAGGATGCGCCCTGCATAGTCGCAACACTTGTAGAAATCTCATTTAGATGGTATGCTTGAGATAATTTCTGAGTCGCTAGCTCACGCATCCGATATCTCCGCTCCGGACTCAGCTTCGTATTATTTCCCACGTCACCAAAACCTAACCCCAGTGCAGCTGCCCCTCCTCCGCCGAAGGCATCGTGACTGGCATTGAGAGAGTTGCTAAGAGCAGATGAGGTGATGCCGCTTGTCGCCCGAACGGCAAGATTGGAAGCGTCATCGACAGCCCGCCGGATCTTGACAAGTTCATAGAAAATTGCAGGGTCGATAGGGTGAGGACGAGGGCAGAGGTAGTTGCTGTGAGCTAAAGACTCGAGGACCTCTGGCGGTAGCTGAAGCCATTGACCGTGGAACGCCGAAATATATCGCCAGTGTCTGGTAAAATATTCCTGTTAGAGTGGTAAGACACAAAGCTAGCTTGATAATGGCTCCACCTTACTTGTTCCTACTGATCAATAGTGTTTGTGTTGTCGAATGCTCCCCAAGCTTTGGTGTTGTACCTGCAGAGCCAGCGGACGGCGGTATTAGTGAGCCTGCATCCAGACTCCTCTGTTCTAAGCACCCATTAGAAGGGCCCGTGCCAACTGCGGCCTTCTTCTTCCTGGCCATAGCAGTATCTGAATTTCAGGGAAATATTTGCGGTGTGCGGAACTCAAGTTACACCATGCAAAGACCAAAATTTCGAGGGCATATCTCGGGTCTGGCCGTGCTCCCGTCCCGCTGTGTGACATTGCAGACAGTCCCCACTTCACCTGCATGCCCCGTTGCTCTGCGTGTCTTTTACAAAAACAGCCGCAACATCGATCGTCATGAGTCTACCAAATACTCTGCTCAGAGCTGACCAGTCTATGCTCCGCCATAGTCTTCCAAATTACCCTGCTAGCGCCTCTGGAGAATTAAGGACAAGTCTTTCTGTAGCCCAAGTAGCTAGCTCACCTTGACAATCCTCACGATGACGGAGGAATCGCCTGCTGTTATAGAACCCGGCACTCGTACCTATCATGAGACTAACGCAGTATACTCGCTTCCGAATGAGTGAGCATACGGTGCAATCTGTCTGACGCTGAATATGTAATACTCATACGCCTACAGCGCCTCCGAACATGCTCGTCTAGAAGATCAGGCACAGGCCATTGCTCGTGAGATGCACGACAAGGAATTTCATGCAGAGATACCTTCTTCCGCGGCGAAGCTCCTCGACATTGGTTGCGGTACCGGCATCGTCACCGTCCACCTAGCGGAAAAGTTTCCCACGGCTACCGTTTATGGCATTGACCTTTCCCCGGTTCCGGCTCTGCATGACAAGCCGGACAATGTAACGTTTGTCCAAGGAAATGTTCGGGAGCTTATCGGGCATGATGAAAGATTCGAGCGGGCCAGTGCAGATTTTGTCTTCAACAGACTGCTGGTTTGCGGCATGACACATTGGCAGGGTTATGTCGACGACGTTGCTTCATTGCTGAAGCCAGGAGGATGGACAGAGATGCAGGATCTGCATTACGAGTGGTACAAGGACGATCAAGTCATCTCCACATCTTGGAAGTGGCTCCAAGCCATGCATTCCATTGCTTCCCGAAAAGGGCTCGATATTGGTTGCGGCAAGAATGTTCAAACTTATATGAAGAACGCTGGTCTTGTGGACATAAAGCAATATATATACAAATGGCCTTTGGGCACATGGCTGGCAGACCGGGGCCAAGAGGAGACAAGGCATATGGGTGAACACAACGCGAGGGAGCTCCCAAAATTGTATTATTATATGATCGCGAAGATGTTCGAGGGCCAAGGCTATACGGAGTCGGAGATTGAAGAATTTCAGAGGGAGGCTACAGAGGACTTAAAGCCTGAGGAGGGAAAATACATTTGCTTTTACGCCACGATTGGAAGGAAGCCGGAGTGATTCTTCAGTCGAGTAAGGTATTTGAACATAGAGACAGGAGAATAGGCACTTTCAGCGCAGGACTATTGACAGGATCGACCACTTACGTAAGCCCAAACGCGACCAGATTGGGGAAGGTCGTCACAATACTTTGGGATTTGTGGAGGAAGAGGGGGCTCTTTCAGCAGTACAAGGTTTTGAGCGCGATACGCGGCCCAAAATTAAATAGAAATTCTGCCCGTGGAAGCATATGTAGCGGGCCCCTCAGATGATCTAGCCACTTCCAGCCCAAAGTAAGCATTGTCAAGCTGCACATTCCTTCAGCATCCCCAAACGTCTGTCACCGTGTTTTCGACCACGCTGTCGTGGCATTACCATGAAACGGCTCGCTCGTAAAGGGAGGTGGCCCTCGTCTCAGTCGTCACACTGCTCTGTAACGCCGTTGAGATAGTTAGACGTCAGGCTTGATACCGTGCTCAGGCGAGCAGCGCGGTGAATTGTCTTCGACCTTCTTCCCACATTGGTGCGGTAAGGGCAATTTACATATACTCCTCCAGACTTCAGAACGGAGCTTGAGCGGTTGAGCCTGGAATTGAGAATGAAGGGGCTTTCTTCTCTAAGTAAGAAAGAAGGCCAGTTATGGCTACTTCAGTGACTATGCCACGCCACCTTGGGCATCGGTTGTAACATAGCGGATATATTTCAGTTCTTTTGGGGCCAGTGGACGCGCATCGTTAACGTAACCGCGACACTGCTCATCTGGCATTTTTCAGACAGTTACACTCTTATGCGCCTTTACAAGAGAATAATAAATCTGACTGAGCCTAGTGAAGCTGCAGATGCATTTTGGAGCACACGGATGAACTGCAGAGCTGGAGAGCCCCTGCAAGACGGAAGTGGTGCGCCGGACTAACGTGTATCCGGTCCCGCCTAGGGCACACACAACCGCAATTTGTGCATCGAGGATATCTCAATTGGTGACGGTTTCCCAGCGCCAAAAGAGTTCCGCGAAGACGTCGTCAAGATGAAGTACATACATTCTCAGGAGACGCTGACAATACCGCAGGGTGGTAAGTACATCCCCAAAGTCGCAGCGACATTTCCACAATTGCAGCGTTCAACCATCGAGTAAGCCCTAATCCACGTCTTTTCACAGTGAAGGTCAGCATCAAGACGCGGATAGTCACCGTCGAAGGGCCACGAGGTAGGAAAAGCTGCAACAGTATCGGAAAACCACACGGAAGAATAACAGTTGGCGCAGGAAAGCTGGTGAAGAACTTGAGCCATCTCTCAGTCTCCTTCTCGCACCCCAAGAAGGACGTCATCAACATCGACCTGCACCACGGCTCCCGCAAGAATGTCGCCACCCTCCGCACCGTCCGCTCCATCATAAACAATCTCATCATCGGCGTGACGAAGGGCTACAAGTACAAGATGCGATACGTCTACGCTCACTTTCCCATCAACGTCAACATCGACAAGAACAATGAGACGGGGTTGTATGAGATTGAGATACGGTATGTCAACGACGGAGGATGATTGATTTGGGAGGAAGAAAGATCAATAAACTGATGGGGCTATGCTACAGGAACTTCATTGGCGAGAAGATCGTCCGAAGAGTGACCATGCACCATGGTGTTGATGTCGAGGTGGCCAAGACGCAGAAGGATGAGATATGGATAACGGGCAACTCGTTGGAGAACGTATCGCAGAGCGCGGCGGATATACAGCAGGCGTGCAGGGTCAAGGACAAGGATATCCGGAAGGTAAGACATGCTCTTGCACGCTTCACAAAATGAATTGGCGCTGATTGGGGCCATCTGCACAGTTCTTGGACGGCATATACGTGTCTGACCGGGGTAATCTCATCGAGGATTAAGCAAGTAAACCCTGGGAGATGTATGATGAGATGGGAGCGTAGTTTGCGCGGCACATGATGGTCAGTGGAAGAGTAAAGTCTGCAGTTACTATATCTCACGGAAGTCGCCGATTGCGGTCGTTCAGGCGGCCGGGGGACTGCAAATGGTCCTGAATTCATTGATGACTTCTTGTAGAGAAAGAGCTCGCGAGACGATGTAGAGGGCGCACAGTACTTTACAACCTAATTGCGATGAAATGCCTGCCCAAGTGTTTCCCTAATTTGACAATGACGGACAGAGCCTACTTCGGGTACTGAGAGACTAACCAGTCGGACCCTCACGATCTATAGCGTCCAGGCCACTCGAAGCCGGCTTCCGTCAGTAGCAACCAGTGACTGCTTAGTAGGTGCTGCGACATGTCTGAACGAGCACCTCAGTATCGTGACGGGTGCACTGGACGCTTAGACGGTTTCATTGTTTGCTTAGGAATGTAGGCAGATAACACCATGCCCCAAGCATCGACAGCGATACTTCCAACCACTAATTCATAAGCGGGCAGTATCACGATAACGAAGATTAGCGCATACTGCCCAAGGCCCTGGGATTGGTATAAGCCATGGGGGATAAAGGTGGTCTCTCTGCTACGGCGACCGGTCTCGTCCATTCTACCTTATTGTCGCTGAGTGTAGAAGTTGCTCTTGTGCTGAGTAGAAAGCACACTTGGCAGCTCCTTTCATGAGACGGCAAGGACTAGTTCACTTCTGTCAGAGGCACGCAACAACGTAGCTAGTAAGGGTGATTAGTGGGCCTCAATTTCCATACAGCGTCCTTCCGAGAAATGTAGCTCAGAGAAAGGTGAAGAGAATGGGTAAGATGTGCGAATCGCCCCCGAACGGGATGAGGGCGGCAGCTGCTTTTTGTGGTGGTGGTGCTCCAGTTGATTGCGACACATTGTTCTAAATGACCAATGACGGTGACCAAATGTCGGAAGGGCGGGAGGGAAGCGTAGTGAACAGCAATAGTGTCTTACCTTTTGGAGGAGCAATGTTTACTGTTCAAATACAACAGTTATAGTGCCGAAGGCTTGAAAACGTGGAAAGTCGCTGAGCTGGAGGGAAGCTGACGCTATTCGTAGTCGAAGTCTTGGTTCGTTACACTGCATCCGCATTACGAGAGGCCCCGCTTTATTTACTGCTTGTGGCGCGGGCTGATTTCCGAAACTGAGCGAAGTTGTACGCGAATGCCTCAGCTTGGCTCAGCATGAACGTTAGAGAGGTGAGTCTTCAGTCGCGATGTGTTGCTGGCATCATGAAGTCCCGGGAGTACGTCCGTATTATCGACAACATCCTTTTTGGGCGATTGTGCGCGACGAAGCGAAGTTCGTGACTTCGGTGCGAGTCGGACAGTCGCGTAAGGACAGAAAGCCCGAGCTCGTGAGGGGTTGGAACATCTAGGACTCTTCACGAACCAAGCTTTTACTTTGCCACAGAGGAGCCTAATCATCCGAGGTCACAGGTTTACGGAACGGTGGGCTGTTTTTGGTGACGTGGAGCGTTTTCTGACTGCATGTAGTGAATTACTCACGCGTAAAACAAGGCAGCCGTTCTTCCACACGTGATCAATACATGTTGGAGGATGTTCAGTCCCATTCCTAGTACGAGCAACGTCATCTAAACGTAAGCCTATAAGGCGAAGTCCTTTTGCCATGCATGTGCAGCTTGAGCGTACTGTGCTGTCATTCACTTGGGTTCATGGACAAGTGCCATCGGAAGTAAGGGCGATGACCTCTCGTGATGAGATACAATTTCCCAAGCAAGGTATCTGCAATCAAGTCAATCATCAATGCGACGTGCCGTGCCAGAAACCTGCACGGCATACGAAACCAACATGGGAATTAGTGTCAGCACACATCATTTGAGTCTTGTTGTTGGATTGTCTTTTGCGATCATCTATCGCTGGCTTCATGAGGTTCGGTGAGCGAAACGATGGCAGTACAGCGAACCAGCATGCATTGCTGACGCCCTGAATTTCCCTTGAGGAGGTCGCATCTTACTAATTCATGCAGCCGCCCCTATCGTGCCGCAACGAGAGGAACTGCTGTCCTATGAATGTGCGTACTAATTTTGCCTGCTGCGTGGTCACACAAAGCGGCAGCAGCGAGAAGGTAGAACCTTGGAACTTACCGTGGCTCGTAGCGCAAATGGCGCTGCTGAATGAACAAAGAAGCTGAAGCCTAGTTTAGAAGCACGCCGCACAGCCGGCTTAGCTGCATCCGCGGACGGATCAGACCTTGCAGCTGTCATCTGAGGCAACGGGCATTTTTGCGGCTATGTCGATGTGATGGCCCGTCGTTTTGGCACATCGACGTTCGTCAAAGCTAAGCACATGGCAATATCCGAAACATAATCATGGTGGGTGAGGAAAAGGAAGTTTGGCTTTGGAGATTGAGTTTCCACGCGTCCCGGCTCACTGCTTGTGCGACAAAGATGTGTACTCTGAGCGGCTACAGGTACCTGTACGAGTGAAACTGCTGCACACAGCTGGCTCCACCGCCTAAAGTGAGTTAGACAAACCGGATTCGTGAGGGATTGTATGGTTCGAAACTTCGACCACGTCAAGCGAAGAGATGACGGCAGTCGTAATAATGCAGGCCTGCGCTGTACTTTCCGATTAAGGCAGCTTAGTGTACATTCCTCCTCGGCTCTCGGCCAGCCTTCCATTTCCACTTTTCAAGGAGCTGTGGTTCAAGTTCTTAGGTAACGTCGTCAGACTTTCGTTTAAATCGCTTCAGATACTGTAGGGAGGGGTAACCGAATACGCCGCGCTTCTGATTGGTGGTATCACTCCCTTCGACGCACCTCAAAGGACACCAGCAGTGGCACTATCCGCCAAGGATCCGTGCAGTCACCCATGATGGACCGTAGACCAGACGTCTCTGATCCTGGCGGCTACTTTTGAGAAGAAATGATGACTGGTGATGCAGCTGAGATGCGCCTAGACGGATAACGATCCTATTCCTCAGGCTTTGGGGGACATCAGCAAGGCGCTAGCGCGTCCTTCAAGAGTTACGCGTATGGACAAGGCCGCAGAATTCTAACTCTCACAATTCGTGGGATCAGAAACTCGTATCAAACGAATGTGAGCACTACCGTGGCAGCTCAGCTGATCAAGCACCTGGCACTCTGGGGCAGTGAGTATTCTCCCCAAACAAGGCTTAGCGCAGCCTTCACTCGCCGCTTCAACGAAACCCCACCTCCTGAACATCGATCCCATCCCTACAATAACTTGTTTCTAATCAGTACATCGACGCCTTCTTACGGACGACACGCGGTTCGGTGACTTCTTCTTTCGCATCGAAAATAGGGGTTAAAACCGCCTGAAATCGCGCCGTACTCATGCCAGGATTCACACCGATCTTGCGTGGCGAGACCGAGAAGAAAGGCTGCGCATCCGAAGCAAGATCCCTACAGAGGTCATCACGAAATCGTTACCGCGACCCTCCGGCCTCTGGTTCGAGATTTGGCCTTGCTGTAGCTCTGTATCTGTCTTGGATGCCTCTCAGCCACAAACTCATCATCTGGGTAAATTATCGCTGCTCCGTGCCGCGACAGGGCAAAGTCACCGCTCAAAGCAAACAAAATATACCCCATCGGGCCGCCGCCTCCTTACCTTGCGTTGTGACCAAGGGGGGGATGCATGTTCTGGACTGTGGTATTTCTAGTGCAGATGATCATAACTCTTAATCACTAGTCCAAGCATGCGGTACTTTGACGTCGCAAAGAGCAAACTGATGGCTGCATGCTCAATTTCCGCCACAGTATTATTGATCTTGAGATTAGTGAAGGTATCGACCTCAAACCCGCTAACTTCAATATTATAAGCTACACCATCGTTACTGTTGGCGTCATGTGTAAGGTATCGTGCGGTAAGCGAAAACGCCGAATAAAGTCTAAATTTAGCCCAAAAAGCAACCTATGAAGTATTATTGAAGTGCCAAGGTTGTCTGCATAATTTGCATCTTCAGATCTTGTGTATTGCGCGGAGATATGGTTCTAGGCCTTCGCCGCTTTGCTGACAGCAGTGAGGCCGTTGTGCGGCAAAGCAGCCCTTCCCCCGAAAAAGCGCGGTGAGCATTCGGTTTCAGGGTGAGCGCATACCTAGCTCCACTCATTATTCAATATCCTATCGCCATCCAAGGGACAGCGCCCAGCGCCAACGCCAGGCTACGACAAAAATATGTTTGTTGCACGATGCACGCATACTGTAACGAAACAGACGGATGGATGTCCATGGTTACCCTGCACACTCCCTTGATCCATGAGATTTCACACGGAGTACGCGGCGGCCGTGCGGCCAGCTGATGACTGCTTTCCAATCAGACCGAAAATGCGCCAACATTCCGTGTTATCCTATGCGCTTTCGTGTGGGCAGAATGCTGGCTGGTGCTCCGGGTGATGCCTGTCGGTCATCAAACTCACACCGGCGACGATTACTGGTTCGCGGGCTGTGTGATCAGGCATCATCAGGAGTTAGTGATTATTGCAGGCTTGACAAGGCTTGGGAGCGTAAGCTTTTCCTGTTGTCGGACCTTGTCGGAGTGGGCGAAAGGTAAGTTGAAGGCAAAATTATTAGTGGCAGAGCGTTTTGTAACTCCGTATTAATTTTTGGTTCCTTGTGTGAGTTGTGTGGCAGTCCTGCTAAGCCCCCCGCCGTCAGCTCGGGACATTGAGTTGGCCCCCCCCAGTTGCACGAGTGGCAGATGCTGTCTCGATTTCGCTTAGCCACGAATCAGCAACGGGACACGACTCCCAAACCTCTGGGATGAGCTGCTGGATCTTGCTGGGTAGAGACACGGAATGCAGTATCCACACATTAACTCCCTCTAGGCAAATAGAGAAGCTAAGATAGCATACCGTAGCCCATACCCGGGCGTCAACAGCCTATTTGGCATTTCTCGCGGCGCGCCGGCGTGTTGCTCTCGTCACCTACTGCTGCTAGCAGCCTTGCTCCGTTTGGATTGCGGGCCACCTGTACTGTACATGCTGGCTGCCATGACTATTATTCGGCCGCAACGCCCTGCACAAGCAATTAGAGTGCAGCCGGCTCACTGATGTCAATCCTTCCATGATTATTGACCCGCGATCAGCCTCTGGTCCACATGCCCTTCAGAGGAGTCCGAGCTCAGCACTTGGGGGCAGTCATGGATCGAGAGTGTCATCCTTGATAAGTCTATCAAAAGGCCTCATGCGTCTCCGCTCCGACCTCTCAGCATGATACGCTGGCGGGGACCGAATAATGTCTTTTGATCTCTATTATTCACTTGTGTCCACCAACCTTGCCAGACCGTTTCACTAACTCACTTGCGTCCCTGGCTAGCTTTCACTTGAGGATTGTTGACCACGTCAAATAAACCCTGACTGACATAATCTCCCGGCATACCTCTGCACCTTCCTTGACGCTCCTTGCTTGACTTCACTGAATCACGCGTTGCCGTACACGATCTATTAACGCCAATTCGACCGAGCAATACAACTCTGGAAAATACCATGGGTGCCGCTTGCAGTACACCTTGGAATCGATAGCAACACCGTTTCCTTCAGCCCGTACAATCTCACCACTACTGTCTTCCCGGCTGGCCTCACTCAACCGTACGCACTCTGCGTTTCCTCGCCCTCATGCCTGGCCTGCTACTACCACAATCAATGCAGCAGACGACGGTTTCAGACAGGGCGTTGCAGTTTCCTTTGAAAGCAAGCGAGTCCAGACTGTGGCAGGGTCGTACTACACAAGAGCATTCATATCCACACCTCGCCAACTCGTTCTTGCCAAGCAGTCACTTCGTACCTCACCATAGGCCGCTCACTCCTCCGCCGGATATGAGTGGACCTCATGGCAGCATATATCCCGGCCATGAACGGTATACCAAGGGCACTGCTACAACAGCATCAGGGCGGTATGGGCAGCAGGGACAAGGTGATGGATACGGAGCCTCAAATGCAGGCTTCTCTACGAGCCGTGCTGCAAGTAGACCCAGCAGTCGACCTCACAGTCCGAAGTGGCAGCGAACCTCCTTCAACATGTCTGAGCAGAGTCAACGGAAAAAGGCGTCCTCCAGTAACGCCATTGTTCCCTACCTTCAGATCCCTTCTTCCATCAACAACAGCAAGGGAAGCTTAGCAGAGTTTGCAGCGCAGGTTGGTAAATTCATGTTGTATATCCGCCGACATGGAACTAAATACTTTGCCAGATCACTTGTCTATTCTGGTTTGAGTCTTCAGTCACCCTACAGCGGGTTGAGGCATCTCAGGCTATCCCACCACCAGCTACACCGCTTGTGCCTGACGCTTTACCAACCACCGGCTTCAGAAAATGGGTTACTACGATTCTCTCCACGACACAAGTTACTCAAAACGTCGTTCTACTCGCCTTGCTCTTTATCTACAGGTTGAAGCAACTTAATCCTACGGTGAAGGGCAAGCCAGGAAGCGAGTTTCGCTTACTCACAGTAGCCTTGATGCTTGGCAACAAATGTGGGTACAGCTCACATTCTCAATGCCAACAATGATGATGTGCTAACTTCCGTAGTTCTGGATGACAACACTTATACGAACAAGACCTGGGCCGAGGTGTCCGGAATATCAGTGCTAGAAATACATGTAATGGAGGTGGAGTTTTTGAGCAACATGAGGTACAGCCTATACACCTCGGAAGAAGAATGGAAGCAATGGCATGTTAAGCTGGGCAAGTTTTGGGATTATTTCGAGAGAGCTTCTCGGGCACCTCTCGAAACTACATCCAGAATGCATGGCCTGGGTATGCCTGCCATACAAATACCTCCCCCTTTACCTTCTCCGCCGTCATCGACCAACGCATCTCCTCCGTTTTCGACATCCTTTTCACCGAATCCATCTGCGAACACAACGCCTCTAGCTTCAGCCTCATTTTCATATCCTCAATTACCGCCATCTACCATTCCCGCACTCACTCCGCTATCAGAATTCGATACGCGCTTCAACCGGCGGAAAAGGAGCCATGACGAGCAGGAAATTGAGCCACCCCACAAGAGGGCCGCCCGAAGCGTGCCCTATCACCAAAACGGCACGCCGGACGCTCTAACTCCTGTGACCTTCAATGGACCTTTCGCCAACCCCCCGAG
The DNA here is from genome assembly GCA_021030975.1 of Lichenothelia convexa. Taxonomy (NCBI): domain Eukaryota; kingdom Fungi; phylum Ascomycota; class Dothideomycetes; order Lichenotheliales; family Lichenotheliaceae; genus Lichenothelia; species Lichenothelia convexa. Next base: position 4,808 of record JAGFMK010000069.1, on the reverse strand, counting down.
ACTACCTCCACTAAATCCACCTATTACTACCTCGCATACGGCACGGGACCACCACGGACTCCTGAACGCCCAGCTTCCCCCGTTTGCTCCGCCGCAGCTGCCTCCTCCAACCACGCGCCCTACCTCAGTCGCCTTTCCTCCGCCTATCACATGGTCGCAGCCAGCTCATTCCCAGTCTGTAGCAGCGCCCTCCGTTCCGACTGGACATCTTTACCTCAATCACCCACTGGGAAGTCAGGCGAGACGGCAAAGTCCTTACTCAGGATCGCGGGGCTCATCCCCTAGTGCCTCTGGCTTTGGTCCTTCTTCGGCATATTTGCACCCGCAGCAAAACATATCACCATCGTTCTTCCTCTCTCAACGGAGCTCTCCCTATCGACCTGTTCGCAGTGTCAATATCCTCAATGTACCTCCACCCTCATCCTCCATCAACAATCTTGGCCAAACGCTCGGCTACGATCAAATGCATTATCAACCTTTGGGCCGACCGATCAATGAGCGGAAGTCTGGAGTACTACCGTACAACCATCATGATGAGTGGCCGGAGTCGCAGGAGAGCTATCAGTGGCCGGTTTATCCTCAGCAAACTAGCTTGAGAGGTTAACGAACTCGTTCGGCTTCGGCCTCAAATGGCTTCTATCTAGTGCTCGAGAGGACGGCGAGCGGCGTGTCGCCGCGTTAGAGCCTGAGCTATCGAGCTACTTTTACCCACTTTTCCTGTTAGATCTTTTGTCCTGCTGCGTTCAGAGCGCTTGGCATAGCACGGTGTTTATTTTCTTTTGTTTGGACTCAGTCATTTCGGCTACCGAGCTTGGTTCTCTAGCACTTTAGCTTCCAATCCCGTGGCGTTTGGGTAGGCATGGCACATGACCACTTCACAGACACGGCATGTGGTGATGGGAATCTTAGCGGCATAGACCTGGCGTTTCATTTCGTTCATACCCACCTTCAAGAAGGGGCTAGCATCCTGGCTCGACGGCTCGAGCTGCAAGGAGGGCCACCTCGTATTGCGATGAGATACAGAGTAAGGCTGGGCTAGCGGAGGATCTCGCATGGCTTCTATAGAAGAGGAATATATCCGGTTGTTCTTCAATTTATACGTTTCTATACCATGATCGCCACGCGCTCTGAAACTGTATATCTAATGGAACATCGTGCTTGAATGTGTTGGGAAAGCCAGACTCTACTACTGAACTACGAGTGAACACTGCAGATTGAGATACATTGCCGTGCAAAGGCGAGACTATTCCCCTGGTGTCATTTTTCAATTATTCTGCTGCCAAAGTGTGTGACTGCAATACTTTCATTTCCTTGAATCACGTGGGCTGCCGAGGAAGCAGCCGAACATCTGGCAAGGTAATTCGAGCTTTAAGGCGTGCTCTCACCTAACCACGTCTACCTGTAAAATAATTTACGCTTAGACTGCTGAAGCCTTTCTTAGACGTGAGGAACTCTCGAACACACATATAGTAAGTATGCCGTGCAGTCGGAGGCTTGGGCTTCTCACAACAGCTCTGCCATTTTCCTGTGCCGCGCCCCTATGCCCCTCAGCAGACATCTCCCTTGTCTACCGCTTAATTGATCTCTATCTGGTCAAATGATTGACTAAACAGGCTTGGCTCCTTACAAATGGGAACGTTTCGACCCTTGTGCTTAGATACGTTTGGGTCGTTACACTTAATCTCACCACATGGAGAGGTGTGACTCAAGGTAGGCGCAGTTAACGAGAGATTTTGGAAAGTATGGAAGTTTGGCTCTGACCTGTCTATGGGCGGAGAATAGATGAGTAGAACTGCAAAATGTAGGTTTATGAATTAGAATATGAAAGGCTGGTCGAACGTGAAAGGCCATCATCTCTCAGCGCATTGTGAGCGTGCATTTCCGGCATCTTTATTATGACGCATATCAAGCAACATGAAAAAGCCGGTGCGGTCCTTCCTCATACACTGCGGGAGACTGCCGTCGACTCCACCACATCCTCTCGGACGGTTGGGCTGCAAATCAACCTCTTAAAAATCGCTTGGCAGCAGAACTGGACATTCTGCGAGCAGATCCCCTCAATCTCATTCCGATAGCCGAGAACTTCTGCCGATCTCTCTTCGCGAAATTCTGCAATTACCGTTCTGCTTGCCCGACACGCATCCATAACGGAGACCGCTTGAGAAAATGGAACAGAGAGCGACTCATGACGGACCGATCGCAGTGAGCCAAAGCGAATCGATAATCATGCAGCGGCTTGAAAAACTGGAAGCAGACGTTACTCTGCTCAAAGCGGAGAATAAGGAGCTCAAAGCGGAAACCGAGGAACTCAAAGCGGAGAGTCAGAAGCTCAAAGCAGATACTGGAGGGCTCCGGAAGCAGTCCGACAAGATAGCCGAGGACCTTGCAAACCTCAAACCATTCATCGAAGCAGTGAAGTTGCCACAGAAAGATCCCGATGACGAGTTGTTACGTGACGGGAATATACTCGCCGACTACTCGCTGTGCACCCGGGAGAACGCAGATGAGCGATACGTGGAGGCCTTCCCTGAGATCTACGGCGTGCAGTTGGATGCGGTGAAGGATGTGCGCAGTAGGTCCTCGCAGCACTCAACACAATGATCTCGAAGCTGACTAGCCGTGAAGGACACCCAATGCTGCTGCACATTTGCAACTGGAGGGGCTCGGCGACGTTCAGACAGACGAAGTACTCTTGGACATCGGAGCGTCAAACGGTTATCGCGAAAGTCGATGAGGTGTTGGCGGTGTATGCGAGGACGGAAGACGTGAAGAGCTCGTTGGCCAACGGCGAGTTGTACGATCTCGTGGAAGAGTTGAAGGTGCTGAAGAAAGCGGCGGAGGAGAGCGGCGACGGACGGGGCTTGTAAGATGTCGCACGATACGCAGGAACGGGGAACCTGGTGATCAAGAAGGAATTTAACCTCCACGACATCAGCGGCTCTCTTGAGAACCAACAAAAGAACCATCCTCTTAACCGGTCGGATGCCATGCACTGACTGGCGAGCGGGCCGCCGTATCATTATTACACGAGGCTAGATCGCCCAAGCGGAATCTCTTACGGGTACACCACGACTATATTTCTTCGTGTCTTGTGCGTCGAACGTGAAAATATATATACTTTCCGAACCCGGTTGATGGGCCTTTACGACGCTCCCTGAAAGGTTTCTCCAGCTTATAGCAACGCATCCAGTGCGTCTCCTCTCCTTCTTCCCTAGCCCTGCTGCTGTGCCATAAACCAGGTATCAGCTCGAGAAGACCATCCCGGCCACGTTAAATATAAACCCTCAACTTACCAGGACCTTGTTCATACTTTATCCTGGTTCTCTCTCCAGTTTTCTTCTACACGTCAATGCGTACTGCAAAGGAGCCGCATCGGCCACACCACGACTGTGCGTCTCATTCATAGCCCCCTCCACCGGGAGGCAGACACCCATTGCAGCGATAATCACCATGGCATGTCACAACCATCACCCGTCTTCGCTCCAGCGTAGAATAACCCTCGTTCACAGCTCACCATTGAACATCCAGTCTCGTAGATGATACATCAAGCTTAGCATCATCCGATGCGGATAGAGTACCTGGGGACTGCCATCTGTACTTCCTTTGCCACGCGTTGATAAGGTATGTATCGTCCTGCCTAGCAGCAAGCACAAGGGCGAGCGAAGGTGCGGGATACCAAGCCAGCACAATGCCTTGCTAAAATGGGCAGCTGAGAGTTAGGGGTTAAATTGTGGGAACCTAGATCTATCTACCGGACTAGGTCGAGATCGATGAGACATGGCGAAGATGTATTTAGGATGTGATTGCAGTCCAATTAGGGAGGGTTTCGCCATTCGACGGTGAGGGCCAGAGCGAAAGGTTTGGAACAACTGATTGCTACGCTGATATTCTGACACCGCCCCCATCTCTCTTTCTGGTTGTCTTTATGTGGCTCTTCGGAGTTAGACAATTGTACGACATTTTCTAGGCTACAAGTAGATGCGCAACGACGGTTGAGCACAGGGAGACGACACCATGTCTCAGGCGGATACACGTCCTTTCTGGCCGTAAGACACCCCAAGAATCGTGTTATGCTATGTCTACCCCTCGTCTAATGATCCAGTCGATAAAGATATGTTACATACCCGAGGATGTCTATGTCCAATCACCACCACCCACAGACGCACTGGCAAGTGCCAACGTATCCATAACTCCCTTTTTCGGTACCCAAACATCTATACACGACTTCTGTTACGCCCATCAACGCCGAATAGATAGCCTTCTGCAATCGCCACAAAACGCCAGCCCATCCACAACACCAAGATACTTTCCTTCCAACCAAGACAGATCAAACCTCCTTCCTCTCCTCCGCCACCTTCTTCACCCCAACAATCCTCTTCCCACCCAACCTCTGCACCGTTTCCTCAATCTTCCCCTCCCTATCCAACCCCTCAATGTCATCGCCACCACCAATGCTCTTCCCATTGATAAGCACATTCGGCACCGTCCTTCTCCCCGTGCTCTTCTGCAGCGCGTCTTGGAGTTGCGAACCCAGCTTGTGCTGGTCCAGCTCGACGACGTACGGCTCGGGCGTGATGTTGTAGTGGGTCAGGAGGATGCGCTTTGCTTTGGCGGAGTGGGGGCAGTAGGATTTGGAGAAGATGATTACTGTGTCAATCCCCCGTTATTATACAGGACGGTAAGCACGGGAGGAAGGGAAACTGGACATACTAGGGCTCCTCTTCAAAATCCCATTCAGCTCCTCCTTCGCCTCCCTCTCCTCCTCACTCGGCCCGCCCTCTGCCCCACCCTCCACCGCTTTTTTGCTC
>JAGFMK010000699.1:0-10088 GCA_021030975.1 Lichenothelia convexa | reverse complement strand
AGTTCAGGGGGTTATGGCGTTCGCGCCGGCATGAAATGCAGCCTGCTGGATCCGCTTGACGGATGCATAGTCACACCTCGAAGCAGAACAGCTCGCAAAAGAGTTGTCAAGTAAAGCGGTGGTGTGTATGATTATTGCAAACATCTATTGGCGTACGGTCAAAAATACGGTAATTGACTCGATCCACCCACCTTTCGCTATATTTGACTGAACCCACCCAGAGTGACCTACCATTTGGCTCAACCCACCTGCTACCTCACATGCCCAAGGCAATTATTAGATATCTTGATATAGAGTTGTCGCATTAAGACGGTTTTTATGTAGGAGTTGTAGAGTATAGTTAGCTCTATAACTTTCCAATATATACCGTTCTAATTCAACCAGAGGTCGTAGAGTTATATAAAGTGTAAAATAATAAGAAGAAGTCGCCCGCTTATAAGGTCCTAGGATAGGAAGGGTAAGAGCTTAACCGATAGAGGTATAACGCGAGCGGGAAGTAACCTAAGGTGGTAAAGAGCAGCCGAAAAGGTGGGTGCGGGGTCATAATAAAGTACCTCAGGTGGGTTCAGTCTAATATAGCGAAAGGTGGGTGGGTTCAGTCATTTACCGGTATTTATACGCAAAAACATAACCAGTTAGACCCTCTTCCCTCATGTTAAGGACGCCGAAGAACGTGCTTATATTAAAGATCAGCTTCTAAGCATTAAATATAGGCTCCCAACGCTGCGCAGTTTCTTTAAAGATACTAAGCACCTCTACCACTGCGCTCCAGTGTTAAAAATGTTGCTACCAACGAAGAAGAAACGGACTAGGGAGGAAGCGAAGCGATCCTTAGAAGATCAGTACAGGGATATTTTCAGGTCACCCGCTAGCAAGAAAATCCAAACGGTCGAAGGCATCTACGACGACATAGAAGATTTACCGGTGCTTAACTACTTCTAAAGTTTGTATCGGCAAATCTGGCTATTTGCTATGCGTAACTTCGACAGCTTAACAGGTATAGCCCTAAAGAAAGATCTGAGACGGCCTTTGCCACAAGCGCAACGGGATGATCCACACAGTTAAAAGCTTCTCGGTAATCTTACCTATAAACTCGGCTTTTGATCTAGCGCTATCTGGGAGTCCCGGGAAATAGGTTGTCAGCAGGGTGAAACTTAGAGATCCTTACAAGAGCTATAGTCGGAGAAATCTAATAATCTTCAAGGTCTATACCTAGAATTAACTTGCGATACAGCTGAAATATCACTAAAGCAGCGATATAGGAGACTATTTAAAGAAAGTCACCGGCTCGACTGTAGGTACCTGTTCCTTTAGAATATATACAACCTGTAGACGGCAGAATAGCCGCCTATACCAAAACTGTACGCAACCTCGTTTGCCCACAAAAGGGAATTCTTCCTAGCCTTCTTTCCAATTACGACAGTTATCAATTCCCTATAACCCCCTCTACTCCATAATGCAATGTGCTCTATGCAGGAGTCAGACACTCTAGTAGTGCCCGACCTGCCCGTAACTATAAATACGGTAGGTATGAATGCGGTAGGAGTGGCGTCGAGCGAGCAATATCGATAGGCACATCAATCCCCTATACTATACTATAGTCGAGCAATCTCAGCCCTAAGCCTCTAGCGTACTCCTCAGGAGCTGGTAGCTCCGAAAATAGTCCCCTCCCTCAAACGAGTGTTCAAATAAGAAGATAATATAATTAGAGATCAATGTGTAGTGCTGCAGGTCCTCCTAGAGTTATCTCTTACAAGCCTAATAACCCCTACTTAGGTCGTGTGGAAGATATAACAAGAAGACGTTGCAGATAAAAGAACGTTTCACAGGTGGCTAAACAATTATAAGGCCAGGGACAAGCGTAAACCACGCTTAAGAGAGGCTATAGAAACAGGCGCACCCCGATAGATGGGGACAGCGTAAGCGTGGAGATCCCTCTAGGAAGGTCAGGAAATCCTTATCTTAGATCTATCTCTTGACGTAGCACGAGGTTTAGAAGACACTAACAGGCGGATGAGGCGTAATCCTCTATATATAACTCCTTATAAGGTATATATTATCGAAGATCAAGCACCGGCCTTAGTGAGGACCAATTCGGCCGAATCTGAGGAGCTCTAAACTATATAGAGACTTCTAGTATACTATATCTATAAGCTTTTTTGTTAGAGACTCGGGGCCCAACGGTGTTATAACCAAAACCCTTCTTTTATAGGTGCGCCTCGGTTATATGATGTACTATACTTTTATATCAAGCTATGTATTACTTCTAGTATATATAAATCTGTGGGTGCCTATTAGAGTTACGACATGTACAGGGTGCCTATTTCTATAAATAAAAACTAGGACCCTAATTCGTTGAGTTTCCTACTATAAAAACCTGAGAGTCCGGTTGCGACGTGGAATGATACATAAAGAATAAATTTGGAAAGACACGGTACTTAATAGCCGACAAGATACCCTATATATCCGGCGGCCAGCGCAACGGAGGTTTTCTCGACTTCGTCCTCATCGCCTCAATCACCTTTAATAGGCTATAATAGGGTAGATGACTCCTAGATAGGAACGAGAAATATTATACTGAGTAAAACACATGCGGAAGTTGAAGATAAGCTAGGTAGAGTAGGGACTAGAATCCCACTTCAGGTGACCGCGACCAGTATAGCCGCTGCCTACAGGCGTTATACCAATAAAGCCAGTCTTAGAGTACAGTAATAAAGCCCTTAGTAGATCTATCAGCTGAGGGCGATAAGAAATAGTTGCGACAGCCTTATAATTTGCTCAACTCCTAATAGTCTAGTTGCTATCAAGAGGCGTAGCTTACAAGTAGGCCTTACTAGCCTCCCTAGGATTCAGAGCGATAATATCGCAAACCTTATAGATATCTTCGAGTCTAAGGACAGTCTAACAGGAGTTAGGGGTGGCCCTACCTGTATTATATATCTCTTCTTTGTCTATAAGTATATTGATGTTACATTAGATAATCTACTTACTAGTCTCACTGTGGATTTTGAGGAGATTTACATCGCGACAATTTGTAAAGCAGTATTCGCACTAGCCCTTGCTCAAGAGATGCAGCTTATAAAGATAGGTGTTACTAGGTCTCAGCTATATATATCACACCTTAGACATGGCCTATAGCATCTTGAAGACCGGGAATATATTAATTAATAGTAACAGGACTGTAAAGCTTGGTTGGTTCTTAGGCCTCCCTCTAAGTAGCTACTGAACAAATCGACAGGGAACATCGGCGATGCCCTCATCCAATTAAGGGCTGCCGCTACTACAGAAAAGTAGGAGGACCTATACCAGCTAGGAAAGCTTATACTGCAATTATACCGTCCGATTATGAGAGAAATAAATCCAACAAAGATTCTATAGACGGAGTCGGGACGTGATTTTCATAGATGCGTTGTACGAAGTGATACTACATCTGACCCTCTTTGAGTAAGTTTTATAATATCTACCGGAAGGCCAAGGTTGACACTACGATAGCATCACTTTCTCAAGCAGTTAGAGTCCGGATCAATTATTTTCCACGTTCTATAAGTGTGGATAAAAGTTATTCGCGGGTTTCGACGTTGTAAGTCGTGTGCACGAATGTTTCCTTCTATTAAAATATCTTTATATCAAAGCTGATACAACTAGGTGACTATATTATGCTATAAAAATAAATATCTCCTTTCTTAACACTAGTACCCTTAAATCCTAATAACGTGGATAGGTAAGGGTGATTTACGCGCTGAAGGCACAGCGCCTTCTAGTATAAACCTGTAAGTCTATAATCATGCAGGATGTGAAATTTTCTAGCAGAGTTGCCCGCCCTTCCTCCTCGAACCCATGCAATACGGAAGGCCCCGAGCGGCCTAAGTAAGGTACAAATATGATAAAGCTAACAGCGTTGGCTCCGCCAGATCGTCTTATAGATAGCCGCTCTATGCTTTGATATCAACTCAATGTCCTTGACCGTAGTACAGCTAGTAATATATATTTTAGTAGCACTAAGTATACAATATCCAGCGCGTAAATGCGGTCCACTATAAGTAAGGCTTAGGGAGACAACTGTTCCGTTATGTTCCGTTAAGCCACGGCGCTTATAGAAGCCCTAAGAATTATATTTGGTATGGTTAAAGGATATAGCGTCAAGAGGCGTCACCGGTTAAATCTGTGCCCGGTCGAGTTGGCCTTCTAATTGGCGCGGCGCATCCTTCTCGATACCCCCACCCAATATTTAGTAAATAGCACTTCACTTCTTGCGTCTTAGATTGGTTCCGTTTTAGCTACGCGCTTTCGAGGTCTATAGCTTATATTTAAGTATACTTGTCTGTAGTACTTGTGAGACTCAATTTCTTCCCGCAGGGATTTTCCTCGTATACGACCTATAGAACAATCAGAACCTAGTGGTCCGTCACTACGACACCTCACAGAATAAGTCTAATTATAGCCTTCTGCGATGCTCGTAGTGATATATCTCAGTCTAAGTCACAGTCTATACAGACTTCGTTATCCACCTCTCCCTTCTATACTCTCCTTAAAGAAAGCCTCGTTAACTACCCCTCCACTAATGGCGATGCCTACAACGATACTACCCGCATTTGCTGCACCTTACAAAATCTCGATTAAGACTAAGTATCGTTCTTAAGACATGTATAAATCCTTGGTTAACTAGAGTGCTAGAATTTACGAACCGGAGGCGCACTCTAAGGAGCGGGTTGAAGCAGCGGCAGTACTTGGCTGACACACTAAGCGGCTCCGACGCGATATAGTTGCTATGCTCTATAGCATTACATAAAGGCTCCGACTCTAAGGGCCAGCAGTTTAAGGCTATATTTAAGTTTGAGCACATTAACCTCCAAGCTTTTATAATATATATAGATATGGTCTCCCGGAATGAAGTGGCCTTCAAGCTTACAGAGGATATAATTGACATACTAATTAAATATCACTAGGAGAGGTATCTACTCAATCAATCGGTTAGGACGTGGACCTGGCTAGAAAAGAGACCTAAATTAAAGAGTTGAAGAGAAACTTCGTTTAGGCTGTGTATTATTTCATCTTTAAAACCGATATCTATATACTTGAGGGATTAGAAGGAGATAGTACTGGCGAACTACTTGAGGGAAGAAGCGACGTGGTCAAGAGAAGCATCTTAAATTTGTTTTCACCACTTCTTCCTCCGCCACGACAAATTATCACTTATACTAATTCCTATAACAACGGGTCCCAAGCGCTTACAGCGGCTATATCCTGGCCTACTTACTTATACAGATAATAATATCGACTAGCTATAAACTAGGGATAATTTCACGATATAACAGCAGAGACGTGCGGCTCTATGACCTTAGAAGTGGGCCAGCAGATGAACTATTCTCAGTGAACTATTCGACAACACCAACTTTTCCAGCGAGCTTAGACAGTTACAACTGGTTTTACTTAATACCTAAGGCACCCTTTAAGGCAACCTACTGAACGTGGCAACCTTATATATTAGGTAGAGCTTGCAGTTTCGTAGAGACAACTTAAAGTACTGACCCTAATCCAAACTTCCTCCCGACACTTGGCAGTGCCTCTGGTCGACCTTGGTCGCAAACAGTAGGTCTTGCTCTTACTTCATTCCAGCATGCAAAGTCTTCTCGCCTATAGGCTGACGCACTGCATAAGCAAGTGCGGAAGCTTTTACAATCCCACTGCCAAGACCGCAGCGATCGTCGCCAACTAGACAGCGGAGAGCAGTATTCTAGAAGTAAGCCCTGTAAAGGGGCTTATAGAGTCGCTCTCTAGGCTGAGCAACTCATTATCTATATTATATAAAGTCTGTGAAGTAGCTGCAATTGGGTGAGCTTCTCAATTTATACGAAATTATTAAGCACTGACTAAGAGCCTATATGTCAATAGTATTTAATATAGCTAATTAATTTGTAAGATACGCCTCATATACCTAATACCTATTATCCAATTTGTTCCAAAAAAATCAAGGAAAATCTCCTACTTAGTGATAATAAACGATTGGGCCGTGCCAGCAGCCAATGCAAATGTCCTTCAGTATTTTATTCAGAGGTTTCAAGCTCTTCTTTACTAAAGTCGAACGATTTCGTCCGTCTATTTGCTTATGTCCCTGCAAACTCTTTAGACCCTTTTCTTTAAGGCAGCGTTTTCCCGTCTCAAGGCTATAACTTCGCGCTTCATTCTCTCACTTGCAGATAATCCCTTCGGCACAGCCTGTCCTATAGGTATAACTTCTATCGTCTCGTCATTGCTTCCTATAAATAAACCAGAGCTCTCATTATTATATCTCTCGAGCTTAGCCGTCTTCTTCAGCTTGGACTCTATAAGACCGGAGTAGAACTTGTAAGTGTCCTGCGGGCTTCGAGACGGTGGGCTCTGCTTCGTCTCGGTACGATATTTCTCCATCTGATCCTTTGTAAAAAGGTACAATAAATTGTCCACAGCGCTGGCCCCACCCCTACCTATCCTCCTTAAACCAGTTCTATTCTCCCACGTCTTGTTTCTATTCTTCTACTCCATATAAACTTGCGTTTACGTAGCAGCCTAGGTGTACCTTCTACCCTGATGCCACTTTGGATTGAGGTACTCATATAGAAAGTCATTATTATCCGTATATTTCTAGGCAACTGCTAAGACTCTTTTGACTTTGCTCTTCAGATCAGCGGTCGTGTTGTTTTTGTCGTTGCACTCCGTATTGCGAGTAATATTGTTGTCATTGCTTGGATTAAAGTCGATCCCATTGGGAATCCCAGGCTCAATGCGATAAGTCTTATTACTGGCTCCGTACTCGATGATATAGAGCTTCTGACCACCACCGCTATTTTTCCAGCCTAAGACGGCGACTGGCGAGTGGGGGCAGTACTCGCCAACAGCGCCGAAAAAGTCGAAGGCCTCGTTTACTCCTGATTTATTAGGAGTAGCTTGCCAATCCATTGGATCCGACGGTTGGTTTTCTTCAGTACCGGCACGTTCTAAGAACTCTTCTGGTTTCAAGATAGCCCAGCTTTCAGGATTCTTCATCTCGAGGTTATAACTAACTATACGCTTCCTGATATTCTCAAGCTTAGTTATAGCTTCGGTCTTAGTGAGAAGTTTGGCCCAGTAATCCTTAGCACACTTTCTCACCTCCTTTAAATTTGCCTCCATTAACGGGAATCCGACATATCTGCCCGCGTTGCCTATATCTATAACCTTGCCGTGTATAACCGCTTTAAGGTCCCGCCACATTGATTCGCTACATCTTAGGTTGAGGAATTGATCAATGAGGAAGCTAAGCTCTTTACCTATAGATCTATCATGTGCTGGAACGGCTTCAGGTTCTGGTCGAGCATCTTAGTCGTCGTCGCCATCGTCATCTTCTTCGTCTGCTATAAATGCATTTTCATGGAATTTATTAGGACCTTCGTCGAATCCAGTTCGTTTATCCGCCGTTCGCAGGTGCGCCGTCTTATAGTTTCTAGTATTCTGTACTTCCTCCTTCATATACTGTGACTCAAACTCCTCATTTTGAGTTCGGTCCTCCCTGGCCTCGTCTAACCTCTTTCCAGTGCCGAAGGTTTAATCACGCGAGTTGTTCGCTTCTGTTCTATCCCCTAGTGTAGCTACATCTTTTCCTTGTGTGATACTAGGCTGCTTCGCCATTGCGTGACTTGGATGCGAAGCGTACTCGAGTATTTAAAGTATACGAATAAGGTAGGCGCCTCGAGTACTTCTACGGAATAAAGAGCCGTGAAAGTAGAGGTGATACTTGTAATAATGTTTTAAAAGTGATGTATTAATGAACTTGCTACGATTGTGTTTTAGTTGTCTTATTTCTAGAGCTCTGGATGTAGGTTGTGGACAGTTTATATATAGCGAGCACTACGGTATAGGGTTGTCAAGTACTAATTATAGAGGAAAGCAGCGTGACTAGGGTTAAAAGCATACGATGACAGGGGTTTCTTAAAGCTATTTACGAAAAATCGGGACTCCGTCTCCCAAAATAGTCTTAGACACTGCAGAAGTGGATGTGCTATGAATAGGATTTGGGACCCCTTTCTACTATATTATAGATTCGCCTACAACTTATATGTCGGTAGTAGATAAGATACTCTTTTAGAAAGCTATACTTCATGTCCTATTGCAATTTTAGATACTCTATATAGCCTCCAACGTAGACGCACGGTTAGTCAAATCTATTGACCTGAGCAGCAGCCTAAGTGACTAAACCTTAAATAGTTCAAACACAACTATAGTAACTATAAGCCTAGAGATTTCTATCAATCTTAGTAATGTTATAATATTTAATAGCATCGATGGAAACTTTGTAAGCCGACCCCTCGAGATCAGCGCTATAAACGTGCAGCTATATATAAACCGGCTCGATGAGCTACGCTCTAATCCTCTATATGCTGACTGGGCGTAGAACTCACCCTTACCTGCTTCGGCCCGCACAAGCGCTGCAACTCGATTAGTGACTTCTTCGAGTCTTAGATGGAACCACAGCTCTTTATCCTTTCCTCCTAGTTGCCTTAATATAACCGCTGGATCTTAGAGCAAATCCACACAGGGCCCTTTTCGCTATTATACTTCAGGCGCTTACTGGACGCCGCTTCCCTCAAGATTTGACCCGGCAGCCGCTGGGACAACTACCTTAGCTGCTAGCAGCGCATTCACAGCCAACTTATATCACAGGACTAAGACTATACTAGCAACGCCAACCTACCCTAGAGGCTTGATAGGCTTAGGAAACTACACCGGCTATGCACGTAAGAACTCTATACCAAGCCTTTACGCATCATATATAGGTATATAGCTACTTTTTAGTTCAGTCGTGGTACTTGGGTAGTTCCTCCGTATTCAACTCAGCAGCGGTTATATTATATAGAATATGGCAGTAAAGATGAGAGTGAAGTCAAGTATCTTTTAAAGCGAGAACTAGCGTTAGAAACCTCCTGAACTATATTGCTCTCTAAGCTGTTGGGGAAATATAAACGGGAGTATATATTATGTTATCGGTTTATGTTTTGGTAAACCCCTGTCCTTACTATTGAACAAGAGTGACATCTTCTGCTGGAATATTAAGTCTACGAGTCATTTAGCATGTGACTTCAGGTGGGCCACTTATATTCTCCTTCGGCCATAGATGGCTGCGGCAATTCATAAGTTGGCTTATAATAAATGGCACGAGGCTTGTTGCAGAACTAACCCCCTAAAGTCTCTGCGCATAGCTGCGTGAAGGTTAGGTGAGCTAATAGCGGAGGACCTCCGGTATATTCTGTAAGGTTAATGTGGCTCGACCCAAAGACTCGGTCGCACAGATATGCGGTGATCGGATTTTGAACCATTAATATTCCTGCAAGTCACAACATCGGCCGAAAGAAATTACTAGCTAAACTAAGTTAGAGCTTGTCTTGTTTATACTGTGAGGAAGATAAGACATCTTATAGAGTCCTGCGCTAATGGGAAAGGAGTCGTAGTGTTCACCGACCACTCAGCTATAACAAGTATTGCTCACTAAACAAGCCTTACGTCATCTAAATCGGACAAATTAAACTTACACTTCGTGCGAACATCCTAAACTAGATATCTACTGGACCCCAGGCAAGTCGGATATAGTGCCCAAACTACTGTCTCGTCTACCTGCCAAATCGCTCGGTCTGAAACCGAGTAGGAGACTAGAAAACTAGGCCATTGGTCCGAATGTGCTCGACGGCCTATCTACAGACTATAATATGGTATTATACTATATAGCGCTTGTTAGGATCTCGGAGGATATTAAGCAGAGGCTCAAGATGAGTATAGCAAGGACAAGTATTAGAGGTAGATTATTGAGATGCTGACTTTAGTGAAGTGTACTGAACTGCGAGGGCCGTATGCGGTTGCGCGTGCCGAAGGCGCTGGCCAAAAAGATATTCAAGCCTGTCTCGTCGTTCCTCCAGAGAGCAATGTCCTACCTTAGTCGACAATACCGAGAGTTCACTATCCAGGAAGCTCATGAATAGGCCGGTAGGCCTTAAACCTACTAGGAGGTTGTCTCCACTGTCTGCCAGCCATTCCGGGCGAATATATCGGCGATAGAGTTATTAGGCCCACTGATAGACTCG